>JAOYSI010028518.1:0-31942 GCA_025775065.1 Hiodon alosoides
ACCGCCCCAGTCAAACTCCCCACCTGCCACTGTCCCCGGAGCGGGTCGCGGCCCGGGCGCGCCCCGCCCGAGGCAACACAAACCAAAGGCCCCGCCCGGCGCGCCCCCCCCCCCCCCCCCGGGCGCGGCCCCCCCGCTAGGGTAATTGCTGAAGTCTGGTAGGTTCTGGACAGAGTAATGCTATTGCCAACCTATGTGTCCCCCCGCCCCCAGATCAACAACACAACCATGGTCAGTGGCAAGGCTGTGTTCATTGGGAGCTGGTGGGGCTAAAGGACAGGTATACGGTTCACAGGCACAGTCAAAGGGTGGTGGCTTCCAGCAAGGTTGGGAGTGGTGGTGGAGGTGGGGGTGGGGTGGGGGTCATGTAGGTGACTGTACAGCAAAGCCAATGCGTGCAATGGGTCCTCCAGTCTCCTGTCAGTGGTCCGTCCGTCCGTCTGTGGCCCCCACTCAGGGACCTAGGGGCCCCCGCTGTAGGAGTAGTCCGCCTTGTTGTGCATCACTAGCTTGTTGTCCACAAAGTAGAAACTGTCAGACTGCGTCTCATATGGGTGCAGGATCATCTCTCGCACTGTGGAGGAGCAGAGAAGAGAAGGTAAAACGCCTGAGATTCTGTGCTGTGCATCTGTCATCTAAACCAAGGCACATCTTTAGTGAGAGATGGGTGGGTTAGGCCACAGGGTAACCTGTGATCTGCCATGGGCAAAGAGTGAGCAATCTCTGGACAGAGACATGAGCTTGCAACGGAGCCTACAACTCACTGACACACTTAGCAGAAGTGATAACCAACCAAAAGGTCATGTTTAAAGGCAAAGGTTTCTGCTCAGCTGAACACATAGGTTTAAAGGGAGACTTTCAACTTTTGATTAGGAAACAAAGGGCTTTTCCCGCAGAGCCCTGCTCAGAAAACTGGAACGCCGTAGAAGGTTACAGCAATAACTCTGTCAAGCAGGTCCAGCAATAACTGCAGTATCACTGCAATTGTACAAGTGGTGGGATCTTTGTCCCTTGCCATCACCACTCACGGAACACACCCTACTTGTAGCTGTACTGGCAATGAGTGGAGGTTGCGCTAGCATTCTGTAGGGTGTCCGTCACCCTATAGCAATAGCCGTTCAGTGGCCAAACCCACAGTTGCAGGAGTGACAGGAGATGTATGAAAACGTGTGTCCCTTCCACCTCATATAAGAAGGATTGTAGGCTTACAATAACTGCTTGTAGTTCCAGGAGGTATATATGGCGCCCACGCCACAGAGGCCCCCACACGCCTTGCACACCGTGTGTATTCCACGACTCATCGTTGGAGGCGTCTGTGGTGAGAAATGTGGGAAGTACAGGGGGACGTGAACCTATTAGGTGGACTTACTGATGTCCTCGGAGAGTGGCGGAAACTCGTAGATATGCTCGCAGGTGTTCTTGCTGCTAGGGATGCAGAAGCCGAACTCAAAGTCGAAGCTCTTGAGGAGCTGTTCGCGGAAGTAGTGCCTCTCAATCATCCGAAAGTTGTTGATGGGTATGTCGCCCACTGTGAACTCCACGCTGGGACGAAGGAGAATGAGCAAGAGAGAGATTTTACCACATTTTATATCATTCCAATGAAACATCTGAAATTGAATGAGTGAGTTATTTCCAAATTATTTTCCTAATTTTAATCACTTCAGTTCCCTATAGTTAAAGTACTGACATCCACTAGTTTTATTGTTTTGTATGAGCGCACTTGACTTTGAGAGAGGGAAAGAGAAAATAGCGAGAACAGTGTCCAGGGTCTTCTGTCAATGTAGTTATCCGTAATTAGGGCTTGCTCAGTTTAATTTTTCACCTCCCATTGCTCCTAGTCAGCTTACTGCACATTCAGCCCCTCATTTTCGCTTATTTAATGACGACGATAAATGTCTGTCTGCCATTCGTGTAGTCTCTATTTACCATTGTGGTATAAATTGGTTTGACCATGACCTGCTGATGTGCGTGAGTCACAATCCCATTTCCGAGAGGACTAAAGTGCCGCTTCCTTTTAGTCTGTGAATCCATAATTGATTTCGACAATTATTTTTATTATACTGCACTAACATTGAAAGGTATATGGTGAAATAACATAATTTATTTGCTTTGCAAATGCCCAGAGCAACCTAAACAAAACTTTGAATTTATCTTCTACCAACAATCAGTTCCACGTCCTGGTTTGCACCTCTGTTTCCTCTAAGTGCAACCTTTATCACGCAATCGAGGAATGGACACGTTGACAGCCTCCCTAAATGTGGATGTGTAAAGAATGACAAATGCAGGGGGCAGAGCCATGTACATTCATCACTGGATAACGATAAGCCCTGCTGCTCAGCACGGCTACTCGCGCTAATGAAGCCCTTCTTACTGCCGCTTAGACAAAAGCGCTCAAATACACACACGCACGCACACAAACATACAAATACACACTCTCGCGTGCACTCTCGGGTATTTACTTACGTGGCTCCGACTTGCCGTAGCCGCAGGAAAGCAGGAGTGAACTGGTAACGGACAAAGCGACCAGCGTTGGGGTCATGTTCCTTCTTCTCTCCTGCTTTCTCTAGGAACCCAACAGGGGAGAGAACACTTCAGCATGACAAACCTCCCACCTCCCTGCAGTACACACCCAAACTACTAGGCCCTCCTGAGCAAAAAGACCAAGAGCCAACACATTACAATCTTTCTTTAAACCACCTTTCTGACCCTGGGGGGGGGGGGGGGCACAAAACACCAAGAGCTGGGGGCTTGGTGATCTCAAACAGCACTGTACCCGTCTCCATGTCCCGGATCTTGAACCTTGTGAAGTCAATGTTATAAATGTTCTCGTCTGGACCACACAAGTAATCTGAAAACGAGAGATAGCACCATTTAGATTAATTACGGCACATAAATTCATCCTCTAAGCTCTGGTTTGTCATCTAAACACCCAGGGCCACCTGTTGCGTGATGTGGACTCGTCACTGTGGAGATAATAATCAATCCTGTTTTACTCCCACAGCCTCTGTTTCTGTCTTTACCAACTCAAATCACTGGAGACATTACGTCACACCACTATGTGTTGAAAACCTGGTGTAATATTATTCTGTAATCCATAGCCTAGAGAGCTATATTTACCGCTCCATTCTTGTCCTGCCAATAACGAGGAGTGACACCACAAATTACCACAAGGTGTACATGACAGAGAGAGGATGAAAACGTAATGCATCGAAAGGCTCACATCCACCTTTTCTCTGTCATGTCAAAGGAACATTTACTGTGACCTTCCCATGTTAGTGAGCTCCTCTTCTGATAAATCTCGAAGCAGGAAAAAAACTCCAAAGGCCAGCCCAGAAGATTCCTGGCATTATAAACATATAAACAGGGAATGGTCCATTGGTCCAACGCATAGCTCCCACCCAGAACACACCCACTATTTTTCTGGCATAGCTTTCCCAGGGGGCATCTAAGGCACAGGGAGTTATTGGTTGCAAGGTAAAGTCACTTAGGATCCAGCAATGATACACAACGCACAGATGTGTGCAAACCAACCCCCATCTCTAGTTATCCCAGCCTCTCTCCTCTGACTGGATTACCCCTAAGAGGCTTAACAGAGCCTAAGCACGACACGGTCGGATTGCAGGAGGCTAAAGGCGAATTCACAGAAACGGCGGGTATCGTATGCCGGTTGCTGCCAGAACCACACTGATGTAACCAAGCCTGGCCGAGGCCAGTTCTCAGCCACACACCGGTTCACAGGGTGGGCAGGGAACGGGGAGCACTGGTCTCAAAAGGCCCTTAAAGTTATATTTATAGAAATACAAACTAAAATATATAATTCATTAATTTCAACATGCACTTTAAAAGCATGAACTATAGTGTTTGGTTAAACCTAATTTGGATTTGGTACCAAACAGCCGCTGTCCAACGCAATCACCATAAAAACTGACAGATGTCAAAACAAAAAAATAATGGCCCACTTCCCTGTGGTGAAATACCTGTGGTGTAAACGTAGCATAATTAGTTACACAGGAAGTTAAACAGGTGCTTGGATGCTTATGCTCTTTGCCTATGTGACGTGCAGCATTTACAATCAAAACTGCTGCAGGAATCTGTTTTCAGACATATGTTTATGACAGTAATAAAGATTAAGATGGCTACGACCGCCCACAAACAGTGCGCGGTGATAGATGGGATATAGCCTCTTCTAAGCAATAGACGATCCAACAGGTGCACAGGTGACACCAGCATCAGGAAATGCCCCATGTGATGTCCTTCACCATCAGCATCTTCCTGTCGGTTTCACGTGGTGACCCAATGAAACATAGGGTGCTTTCTGAGGGAACAGATGTGGGACAGGAGGAAAGGTGGCTATAGAGGGGGAAAGAGGACTAGACAATAGGGAGAGGAGGTGAAGGAAAAGCGGGGAACCTCAGGTAGAGATGCCAGGAGTGTGAGGAGAAAGCAGAAGACACCTGAAAAGGGGTGAACTGAGGAAGGTGAATGCTCACAAACTCTCAAGTATTTTCCTATCCACTGAACTGAGCATGGTTACAGCAGACATTGATTGTGTAAGGGCTGCAGAGATTAAGAGATTATTCGGATTCATTCAAATAATACAATGGCAATTGTTTTGTTAATGTTAAATATTCAATATACTGTATTGGTCCGCCTAGGAAGGGAGATTTATCAAATTATTTGACAAATGTAAACTACTCTATCAAGCAGGCAGCTTTAAAGCAACATATGGATAGATCCCGTCAGAAAGTAACTGTGTGTATTGTCTCCTTTTTAATTACCAGTAGATTTACAATTACAGATTGCTCACTCTTTTGTCACAGTGTTACAAAGTTATGTCACACTGGTGTCTGGTAACATTGCCTGTGTCCAATGTCCGAATAAATATGTTTTACATGTATTCGTACAAGTTAATTATTATCTGTATTTTTTAGAAAAAAAATATTTAAGTAAAGATTACGCAATAGATCGTGTAAGCCTGATTAGGGTCTATAATACAGGGTTTATACTAGTAATAGGCAGATGTAATAAAATGTTAGCGTTTACGGCTTGAAAAAACATTTGAAAACAGCCGGAAATAATCGTCATTTGTTTCCTATTCGCTTCATTCAGATGTTGCTTGGAGACCTGCGGTTATATTGACAATTATGGGAACATGAAAAATACAATGAACGTACGCATTTATATATTTTTAAATAAATATATCTACTTAAATAATTTCCGTAACCGTAGCTTCATCCCAGGTCACCAAAAACCATGATCAGAAAACATTTTTAAAAGCTGCCACGTCAAAATCGAAGCACATAAACTACATTAAAGCTTAATGTTGTCTTTAGTTTGGTGATCTTGTCACTGTGCATCGTGGAAAAATATTCAGTAGTTTCCCAATACTTTTATACAAAAAGACGATTACCAAGTGGTGGCTTAAACTAGGAATTCTTTCTTTAAATTGTTTTCGATCTGTTTTCGGTCGAAAGTATGAGGTTGTAAATTTGCATCCGTTTCGGCGCCTCATGTAGCACCAGCTAGGTGATATTGTCGTTTTAACCGATTCGGAGTCATTGTGGGTTAGCCGTCTTGTTGAAATTTCGCAAATGAACAAACCTTTTTATAATTAGTATATTTGCTTATACATAGTTGCGGGCGTGCCAACCTAGAATCTCTTCACTTAAAATTACGATTTTCATCACTTTTTTCTCAATTTAAAAACTAATAAATTTACCTCTGTCCGTATATAAATATACCATGTACGTCCTACCTCTAGAAATGCTTTGGTCTTGATAAACACTTTTGTTAATTCGATTCCACCAAAAATATTTCCACTCGAGTTTTTCCACTCATAAACTGTACTTTCAGACACTTTTTCTGCCCTCTATGGGTGGATTCGGAGTATTCCATGTTTGATTTTAATCTGAATGTACAGCAATATGTAATATTCTTGCTTACAATCAACCATCGCCGGATAGGAGTAGCAACCCCATGCTGACTACTTCAGCTGATTCTGTCACCATACATTGTTCTCCACCTCTGCCATGTTCCAACAACCACCCTCTGTGTTGTAATTATTATGATAATCACTTTTTTCTGACTATCATGTTACGAAGACTGTTGGGAATTTTCCGATTCTTAAAACAGGATACAAAAAAATGTAATGCATTGAAAGTGTTTTTTTTTTTTCCGCACAAGGCAGACAAATACCTACTCAACACTTCCCAAAATCCCTGATGAACAAGTGTGTAGACCAGCCATGGGCAGAAGGCGTTTGTTTGGTCTGCACCATTTGAGCAGTACATAAATGTCTGATGCCGAGAATTAAAGATATCCCCACAACATGTTGTTGAGGTTTGAGACCCACAGCTGCAGAACACAAGGCCTCCTGTTGTCAGTGTTTCAGACCAGCCCGATAGATCAACAGGAAGATGAAGCAGAAGTGAAACTGGGTTGACAGACCAACCACAGACCACCCCCTGCATCCTTCTTCTACACAGGCACACACAACACCCTGAAGATTCTTGCTCATTGGGTTAGTGGCTCGGTGGTGCCTGGGTGTCCCAAATGCTTCTCTCGCCCAGTCATTGCGTGGTTCCCTCACCACACCAAAAAATACATACCCTTTCCAATGTATGACAAAATGTAATGCACGAGTAGGAGATCAGTATTTAGCCATTTTGTATATGGGATGTTTGAAATTTTTTAATGTTGTATTTCTGTATATAATGCATTTCTTAAGGTAAGGAAGTGGAACGAAGAAAAAAACCTCTCACTATGTTTCCAATGTCCACCAGGAATTAAGTAAGTATAAACCTCAAACAACTGAGCTGAAGATATGCGTAAAAGTGCCAAGATTTGATCGGAAGCATTTTGTGTTAATTGAAATAGTCGAAAATCCATGTGTTGTAAACCAGGTGTAAATCTGGTTTGGGAAACTCCAGTCCTCAAGGGCCACATGGTCTTTAGAAGTAACTCTCAATTAGCAGCTGATTTACACCTGGAACACCTGGATCCCCCAAAAAAGATCAATGAAAATATTAAATAATAAAGTTACAAAAGCAGGGTCCTCGCCTGGGAAATGAACGCACAACCTTTCAACAAAGGATGCTTTCAATCGATAGACTGGCAGTGGTCGACTCTGTCAGTCATTGAGGGCCTTAGCCTTGTAGGTTCTAGAATAACCCTTTAGTTACTGACATATTGGCACTTGGAACTCCAGGTGAGAGAATTTCCTTTCCAAACGATGACTTCCAATAACTAAACTAAGAGCCCTTGAGGACTGATGCTTGCCACCCATCCAGTAGCTCGTCAGGCATCACTGAGTAGGTGGTTCTGGTAGAAGCATGAAACTGACTGTTTCCCTGTGCCGACCCTCCAACGCCTGTCTGCAGTAAACCCTGTCTTGAACCTGTAATAAAAGCAACTCACTTGATATTGCCGGATGTCAACAAAGAGGCTTTGTTAGTAGCAACACAATATCAGACTTTCAAAACGTCAAATGATTTATCCTGTTCTTATGTTATTACATTTTAAAGAGCTAGCCTACTTTGGAACAATCATTACTGTTTCAGAGTCAACTGAGAGATGGTCACAATGATTCAGTACATCTGGTGAGTCTTGCCGTCAGATAAATTTCTGCAATTTCCCCATGGGGGATAAATAAAGTACCTATCTATCAACCAATCCATCTATCTATCTTTCTATCTAACTTAAGGTTTCACAAAACGAAACCAGGAACCTTGAAAAGTATATTTTCTTAGCTTCTTTACTGCAACATAGACAGGGAAAGAAGGGAGCTTTACTATGTTGTCAGCTGACAGAATGTCTTCCGTGGAGGTCTGCAATGCCCAAGATGGCACTCTGGAACGGTCTGTGGAAGCGAGCTACTCTCTATGCCATTACCAATCTGGCTCACGCACAACCTGGGAACAGATGCACTTCAATCCCTTTAATACTGTCACCTAGCAACAGGCCTTTAATACCATTCTAGAACACTTGCCTGATTTTCTCCCTCACCTGACATCCAGTTTTTCAGACCATGTCATACATTTGTTAGAAGCATAATTACTACATCAGAGCTTCCATTTAAAGAAATAGTCAAGCTGGGCTGTAAAGGAGAAAAGGAGCTGCAGATAGATATATACTGACTAGATCGTAGTTGCTAGAGACATAGTTTTGTAACAGTTTTGTGGTAGGAAAAAAATGGGGACACCTAGGTATGTTGACGTGGGACTGCCTCCAGGGTTCATTCTGTCTGCTTCCATTTGCTTCAATTATTCAGCGAGAGTAAATCGCTCAAGCAGGTCTCAATGACATAATGACAAAGCAAAGGATCGGCCCTGACCATGCAGACTTCCGTCTAATCATTAAAAGCAAATTAGATCCTTGTCGAGGCCTGGATAGAGTCCGAGCACTTGGGTCGATTTGACTTGGGCTCCTCAGTAGTGCTCCAGAAAATTGGAAGAAAAAAAACCTCTCTCTCGCCTGCTTCCGTTGGCAGCCTTGTCCTGACACAAGGAATGGCCGGGTCCATTTATAGTCAGTAATGCTAGAGATTAGCGGCAGGGAGAGGGGGGTTGTTAAGAGATGGGGATATAGAGGCTCTAAAACAAGCCTTGGAGAGGATGGGGCACTCGGACGGTGATCACCAGAGGCTTCAATGATTACAGAGGTTACGCTGCTCAGTGAAGGGGCTAAATCCTTACCCCCCGTTCAAGCACCACCCACAGCACACCTTTCCGAATGTCCAAAAGCCATTTCATTAGGCACTATTTAGTCTGTGTAGCATTTTTTAGCAGGCAACAGGTCAGCACTTAGGGCCCCTCTCTGGAGGCCACATCTCTAGGAGACGACCGGGTTTCTGAGGCTCCAATAGTGTTTCACGAGGCCAGGTTTGCATATGTTGCATTGTCATTTCTGAAGCGGTTTGGTGGGCTGAGAGAAAAAAAAAAAAAACACAGCTCATCAAGTTAAACCGGAAGACTCTGTGTGTGCTCACTACAGTCATTCAACATGAGGCATTGGTTTTAGACCCTCTAAATCCCTCCTCCTTTTTGCTCTCTGTCACAACCCATGTGATGAAATAACTTTAGCACATGCTCTCTCGACCATCCCATCTTTTGTATCTAGCGTGCTGCCACGCGCTTTATTGTATTAGTGCTGCTGAAGCAAGCAGACATACGCGCAGGGAAGAGATTACCACAACATTTAAAGAACAATTCTCCTTCTTCACGTTTGCACTCCGTTTATTCCTTCCTCCCTCTCCCAAACCAGTATGGATACAAGCATTTAGCTGTTAGCCTCGAGAGAGGAAGAGCTTTAGATTGGGCACGGTCAACCAAGCGTTTCCCCAGGGTTACTTACTGACTAGGTTCCATAAAATAAATGTCAAGCTCCAATTATAAAACCATGTTACATGACAATAGCGAACAACTCCATCTGTCTTAATGCACGCAATGAGAGTTTAATGTAACACTGCGTCCGGGCTACACAAAAAAGGCATAACTGGTGGACTGGAGGTCCAACGCCTAGAGCAGATGTAAATCACTCTGGGACCTTTGAGCCCAGATTGACCATGGGGGCCCGAGGTCAGGCAACTCCCCTTAACGTTCACACCGGTCCATATTTTTTATCCATATTTTATCGGCACTTATTTGCCCTCAGTCTCCAAATGATCAGATGACAACCGTTATGGCACAGGGGTAACATTTGTCTACATTAATCTGCTCCGGAGAGGGGCATCCTCTAAAGAAATAAGCAAATAATCATTAAATGAGAATTTTCCATTCATCCACTAAAGAAATGAGCCATTTGAGGTTTTTTGAGATGAGCAAGTACAATGAGCCTCAATGCCACTGGGGTGATCTGAGGTAGGACACACAAATCAATTTCAATTACAACCGCCATCTCCCTGGTGACAAAAAAAAAACTGCATACAAAAAAAATGAAACTAAGCACTGGACCATTGTCCAGCGACTGATATTATCAGATCCACAATTCATCAAGACCCGTTTTTGTTGTAATCTTTCCCCTATCCCCCTAAAGAACTCAAAGCAAGGTAGAGAACTTAATGAGACGGAGAAAGAGGCAGAGAGAATCTCTCAGTTCTTTTTTAAAAAAATGTACCATACACTGTCCTAATCCTATTCAGTCCTAATAAATTCATTTTGGTTGGCATTGCCTCGTATCTAATCTTTATATCTATTCTTTATATCATATTCTGGTCCATACGGCTCATTAAAAACACATAATTTCTGTTGGCAATCAAACAATAGGGAACGCACCACTGCCACAGAGCAATAATGGAGATGGCTCACACAAACCGTGTGGTCCACAGGCCTCACATGCCAATGCAGTAATGACAGAACTTTCTTTGATTTAATTCTAGAACACCTAGTTACTTGTGTGCATTCAATGCAGGAGGCACAAGATTCTAAAATTCTAATTACGCCAAGAGCCCTGGGTGGGCGGGCCTGGTGGCATTTGTTATTAGAGCAGGGGATGCAGAACTGAAGTTTGCAGGGAGGTGGAGGAGTGTTTAGTGTTAGGGTCTGAGGATAGATGCTTCCCAAATGGGGACTATCTAAACTCACAGTTATCTCTCAAATTACTCCAGTCATGCAAATTTTGATTTCCTATATATATCTTTATACTTTTTCAAAAGTTTACATAATGTTTCCATAATTACTTACACTGTAATACACTAAGTTATATGCAGTGTTTTACTCTACACAAAATACAATATTAGTAGCCAGCAGAGAAGAGAGAAGTCAAGTACAAGTAAACCCACAGCCCACCCCCTCCCCCAAGAGCGCCACCACTCTCAATGGAATCCGATGCTGCAACTTCCTTATGGAGACTTCTAGTTCCTCTTCTATCAAGTGAGGCCGGGTTGATCAACACATCAATCCGTCTCCTTTCAGGAGCCAGACTGTTTCCGTCCGCCCAGGCTGAAGGAGCAGTGCTCTCCACCAATGAGGACAAAGCAATTGTCAGCAAAGCTCAAGGGTCCCACCCATGAGGCCCAGAATCTAGCACTTTCCTCATTGTCATTATACTAGATAGAAGGCTGTCCGCCATCCACGTCTGGGCTTTTGGGCCCAGGACATGATCCATCTCCAGTCAGGGCACGGGGGGGTGGGGGGGTTAATCTGACTTAGGCCATGTACTCTTTGATTTACTTTCTATATCTGGCCTCCATCTCCCTTCCACCGGGCTCAACAGACTTAGCATTAGCTGGGAGGTGAGCGTCACTGGCGTATTCTCTTTTCCATTTTATTGTTCCCAACTTCGCACAAGGAGTCAGCCGCCACAAAAGTGGAACTGCTAGTTTCAGAAAGTTCCACAAAGGGTCACCCTATTCAAAATTATGTCCACAAGAAACATTTTATAATTATCACAGTTGCCTCATGGGTAGGGAGAGTTACATTTAGATTTTAACAAAAGTTCCAACCCAATCTGAGACAATGCTTGGAATCATCCTGTATTTGAGGACTGCTATGAATAACAATTCTACAAATGATTCTAGATCTACGGCAACTACTCCATCAGCACAGACGTTTAATGCATTACTACTATGGAACCAGACTTTCAAAACACTCGTTTCAAAACGAATAATTCATTAAATTGTTTATTTATGATCGGGTCAGATCTTTTTTTTTTAATTATTTATTAATTATGTGAATCTGCATTTATAAAGTAATTCCACCAAAATATGTGTCTTTTGTTAACAAGATTCAACATGCATTATTTTCGAGACATAGTTTAAGAGAAAGAGAGATATTGGTTTGATTACCAAACTGGCACCTAGGGCTGTCTACACATTGGCATGCAGTGCCCACGCTTGTGGTCTCAAAATAATGACTTTCTCTCCTCACCATAGGGCAACAAAGAGCACTTCCAGTTAACACCCTCTGCATGAAAACAAATAATACCTGTTTGCAGGACGTGGAATTTTTTTTCCAGACAAATGACCACCAGATCACTGAGACCAAATCAGGCCTCTCACCTTACAATATCGTTCATATTTTTCACCCAGGTAAGACCCGTTAGGCCTGCTGCCCTGCTGCTGTGTCGATAAACCCATGACCCCTGCGGTTTAGTTTTTCGTAAGTCGTCTATGCCCTACCCCAGAGCTAATTGCAAAACAGCTGCCCTGCCATGCCACCCCCCAACCCCACCCCCTCCCCTCCCCGCGACACACATGCAAGGGAGATTATAAAGCTGCTTGCATCAACAGGCAGGTGTCTTGCACTGTCAGCAAAGGAGAGGGAACCAAGCGAAGCTATATAACATTACACAGAAAGATGCACTAGGCTACACCGAAATGTGAGTGGGTCCTCTTTGCACTGGATGGCCATTAGGTAAACAGACAATAACTGACTGAAAGCCAAAACAAGAGAACACAACAAGCACATTCAGTAAAGTAGCCTGTTAAAATAGCCTTAGAGCTTGTCTTAATGCACAAACCGTGCTGTGCACACGGTGTAACCGTTTGTTTTGCAAGGTCTCAGGCGCATCTTTAAATAGGACTCTGTTGGCCACCTGTTATCTAATCCTGCACAGGTCTGTTAGCTAAAGGAACCAGAAATGGCAGGACATACTTCACCATGGTCAGAGAAGGTGCGCACAGCTTTGTTGCTTGTCCAAGCTGGCTATTTTATATAAACTTTTATGACTGTGTGCATGGAGCGAGAGCCACTTAATTATGAGGAGGAGGGGGCAGGTGGCAATTTATCAATTAGTCCACATCCACCTACACTGTACACATAAGAATGTATACGAAGCACGCTAGAAGAACTCTACCAACCATTGTCTTTTCACACATTGCAGAAGGTTACTTACAAACTAGTTCTGCGGAGATCGCATATAAAACGGCCAATTTCACTGTATTCCAGACACTTCACAATTAGGATACTTTAGTAATTCATAAAATACAGTAATCCAGACACTTGCAAAATCGGTAATGAATTATTCTTTAAGATAAGAATACTACATTATAGGTTTCTAAATGAAATTGTAAACTTAAATAAGATTTGTTTTTATTGAGGGACAAATAAATTGGCTAAATCCAATTAAAATTTAAATAGGTTTTTAAAATTGATTTTTCTTGGTGAAACTAACTGTTCGTGACAGTAAGTTATTGATTAGCTGGTAACCTGTGGCTTATATGCATGTAGAGTGAGATTTTTGAAGGCGGCCAGCTTTGTTAGCGGTTATGTCTAGGAATGTTAATTTCTGCTTTCATTGGGTTGTTACAAGTGGTAACATCAGACACAGAGTGCTGTCATATAGTCGTTTCTTGTCACTTAACTGAAGATGTATCCTGTATTTGAATGCGCTCGGTTGGACGATAAAGGGACAATGGTTACTGAACAGCGATGGCAATAACGATATTCTCAGCAAGACCTTTCTATCTAAAATGGTAGTGTGTCAGTAAACAGAAACGGATTACTAAATGTAGCAACCACAGCCGATCTGTCACGTTGGTAAAAGCTAACAACGTTAAATCGCTGCATCGGATGAATACCAGCAGACGTTTGTTTACCCGAGACCGTCGTGTTGAACGCAGCTTGGAAACAACACCCTAGGGTGCCCAACAGCATGTATCTGTATAAATGTGGGGGCTTTGATCATATTGGTTGTGTGTGCGCGTACGTCATATAACTTACTTTCGGTGATCTTCTGTAAACCTAGTACGTCCTCGGGAGTAATTATCGAGTTTCCAATCAATTCCTCCTCCGTGGTCATCGGGACCCCTACGTCTGAAGAGTTGCAACCCTTCTTTACTTTCATCGCCGCTGATGGAGGTTCGGGGTTCTGGTTCACCTGGCTGCCACGATAACTGTTGCTGTAGTTGACACTGCCGGTGTCTCCGCCGCCGCCGCTGCTGCTGCTGCTGCTGCTGCTTCTGCCGGGATTATTGCCACACGATGTCCTAGCGCTAGATGGGTCCGGGCTGTTGCATACAGCTTCTCCGCTGGTACAAGAATAGCTCATCCTCCTCCACCACCCCCCCCCACCCCCTGGGTCTAGTAAGATACAAAGCAGCCTCTCTCCCTCCCTCACTCGAAGGCTCAGCAGATCGGCCACTTACTTAATTTAAATCCCCTATTCTTCCTGTCTCTTCTCTTTAGTCTTCCGTCTGCACAGAGAAACCCTCTCAACCTTTAAAAGACGCACGGACCGCTGCCAGTGAGCTCGGACAAAGCGTCCGCTATACAGTCAATACAGTGAACTCGCACTCTGACATTCACTAGTTGTGCCGGTTAGTTCTCATAAGAGTAGAGGGATAAACCTGTTTACGAAGACCTGTACAAATAAAGGTGCTTGCCGACTCAGCTCACTACAGTTGAAACTGTGGTCCTTTTACACGGTTTCAAAAAGTCTGGGGCGGAGCAGACGACCTCCGCGCAAGGACAATTGTAAATTTGATTTTTGTTGCCTTTTCATCTACCCTTAATCGAGTTGTGGTACAGCCCGTTCGGTAAGGCTTGCAGGAAGCGAGAGTTTAGCGTTTTCTGTGTGGTTAGTCGACTTTTCTTGCTTATTTACTTCAACAGTCTGGCGGTAACACTAAAATCGTTCACATTTTCTTGATGCTTGGCGATGTTGTCAATAGGCTACTTCGCTGCTTTGCCGACCCAGGCGTACAATGGATTGCAATTTTGCATTGAATCCATTTATAATAGAAAAAAATTATATTTACAAATATATTTCTCCGAATTTTTTTTTTTTAGAAATCCTGGAAATGGAATTTAAATATAACCATGATATTTTCTTGCTCTACAGCCGTGGTTGGCACAGACTTATTCATTATAATTTTTGGATTCACAAGGCATCACATAATATTTATTTTAGACATGTTTTTTTTCTTTCGGAGCATGGCATTTTAATGGATCATGTCGTGTTTTGTTGTTTTGTTATTGTTAATACTATTCTGGGAGGTATGTGTTCAATTGCATTGAACGCTGGGAACCCCAATATTCTATACAGGTGGGGATATGGTATACCATAGATATTGAGAAGCTATGGAACTCCGTTCCCTCTCGTGTTTAAAAACACGTGTTTAGTGGATCGTGCGATCTGTGTACAGTCTCCATCATAATGAACAACTCCACATTGTTTCCGATTTATACAGAAAAAGTCTCCATTATTGAACGTTGTCTTCACTATTACACGGTTTTTGAATTGCGCCATTGTGTAACTGTCACGCCTTCGCTTAGGTTGGCACAGTACTTCAGTAGTTTGCTTATACACCTGCCCCTTTCTAACGACTGGTGCTACCATTAATTGAATAAAAGCTTTAAATTTCGCAACATAATGTAACAAATCATACTTCCAACAGCATCGAAAAAGTAAAGAAACACAAGTCTAGTCCCTCGTTTGGACTAAAGATAAATTAAAGATAAGAGATATTACATTAATAATCTACATATAAATAACAAAAATATTTTTTTATTATTGTCATTTATTCAAGTTAATTTGTTTTTTTAACTTTATAAACACTAATGGTCCACATATTTTGGTATATTACTGTGGATTTCGTGGGCATTTTTTTTCTGACAGTCAACAGTATCAATAGTACGCCTGCACAAAATATTAGGGAATAATGATGTACAGTGATTATAACCTGCTTGAATCTGCCTGTGTTATTACCAAGGCAGCAAAAACCCGTTTAGGCTAATTTGTTGAAGAATCTGACTGACTACATCAACTCCAAGTGACTGTACATGAAAGTAGGATCCAGGATCTCCATTAATCAGCTTAGTTACAGCCCTCTGTGTGGACCTATATCAAGCATCAGAATTTGGTACGCTTCCTATGTTTTTAACTTCTTCAAGAAGGCACTTGGTCCGCAGGTTTTTCCTTAGTAGCTATATGAATGCCTCTCTTGCCTCTCTGTATAATGAGTAGAGACAGGGTGAAAACAAATGGGCTGAAACTAATCATGTCTTTATTGGGACCTCATGGGTCACACAGGCTCTGTGACGCCTCCATCAGAACGTTAACTGTATTGAAGATTAAAAGTTAAACAATATTTAAGATCCAATGGTGGTGTCACAGAGCAACAAGGTGATGCTGGTGTCATCCGCCTGCTTACATCACCTGCCCACACTTCCATCTTACAAAGAATGTGCTCCAGGTGTTCCCTGTACCCCAACGACATTGGGTGATGTCACCCTTCAGAGCAATCACATTAACAATATTTTGGTGCAGTTTTCCTTGTTCCCCTTCTGTAAATGTGCATGGAGCTTTAATCTGCGTTAATATTTCCTCGGGGAGCACTGCAGAGCCGAGATAAAACATTCCTCCCAATGCTCTAGTGAAATCTAGTAAAAATCTAACAAAGGAGTTTTGTCTAAGTAAATTACTTGGATAAAGGTCCTTGCTGCAAAATTAAAACTCAGATTATCATAAATCAGGACACTTACCTGCTGTTTTCTGTATACAATCTTTGCCACTGATTATAATTATTAAAGTCATAATTTTAATCTCTTATTATCTGTACCCTTGCTTATCATTTCTGGTTTGGTCTTCTGTTGCAATGTTCAAGTCTGGTTTACCTGCACCAAAATTGAACTCCAAGGTAAGGATTGATCAGCCAACAAAAGCAATGTCCAACACTTTTATTCTGAAAATATTATGTACACAATTTAAATTCCAAGTCACAGGAAAAATATAAATAAAACAAAAAATAAAGCACAAAGGAAAAGAACGAGAGGACTATTTTAAGAGCCACTAACTCTTAAGAGCCGCTGCAGATAAAACTATACAACTGTCTGCTTTCCGAGTACCAGCATCCCTGAGAAAAAAAAACACAATGCAACAAGGCTCTTCATGAGCACAGTTACAAGGAGGAGAGGTGCATTCCAAAAGACTTGTCCCTGTCTCCTCATCTCTCCTTCCATATCTTCACAGCAGACGTCAATTACACACCAGGCCAAAATAAGCAGGCCAAGGGACAGAATCACGATGACTGTATGTCATCTGAAGATATGACAGAAAGGTCAAGTTCCTTGGAGATGCGTGGAAAGTGGAACAGCAAGAGGTTTAGTGAAACACTGTCCCCTTTGGGTCACTGGGAAGATTGCAGGGCACTTACGTCCAGTAAAGGCAGTTTAATTGAGTAAGTAGCTTCTTTATGGGAATTTGTCAATTGTGTAGAGGGTCACAGATATTTAGACAAAAAACTAAAACTAAATATCCCATGACTGATAATTATATAATAACCAAAAGTATGTAGTTATCCTAAAGATCCCAGTTATTTACATTTTAATTATTCTTGGAACATACACTAAGCTATCAAATATAATTTTCGCTGTAGGTAGTAATTTTGTCCCTCCTGGGAAGCAACCAATCAAGCACTGGCAGTCTCTGTGGCACAGTTGTCTGGTCAGCATGGGATGCCATCATAAGCGGTCGAAATGGTATGTGATGCAGATCGGAGTAGTGTTGGGGGGGCTAATGACGACAAACCTGCTCTCCCCCCTCCTTATGCACTCATCTCGAAGCATCCGCGTCTGTGGGTCATCATGTCTCTCACCCGCCGGATCGATTGGATGTGGGGTTGCTGGGCACCCCACTCGTTCCAATGCTTGAAGGCGCCACACTCAAACACGTACTGGTAGCCTCGGTAACCTGGGTACTGGTATCCCACCCACCTGTGAGGAAGAGGAGCAGAGTTAGCAAGACTTTCTCAAGTACATAAAAGTAGCTTTATACACCATAAAGGTCTCCAGGTCACTGCATTACAAACTAATTCAGTCATTGCTACTTTTATGTAATTGTATGTATTTAATTAAAACATACTCCATGCAGTTTAGACCCACAGTATTTTTACTTTAACATTTAAATTTCACATGGAATTCTTTCATGTGGCTGTGTGAAATATTCCAATATCACTGAACCTCCACTCCCAGGCTGCACCATCAGCTGGGTAGCCTTGCTGCAACGTAGGGGCAGGACTTACGTTCCTCCGGTGACTTGGATGCTTGCCACACGGTCATGGAAGCCATAGGACCACAGGCTGGGGATGTCCTCATCGCAGACCTCCATCTTGCGGCCATTGAAGTTCATACACTCAAACAGACAGATCCTGTGGTCCTGTGGATCCTGCATGGAGAGGAGTCAACTGGATTAACTTCTAAAATAAATAACAATAATAATAATAATTGGCTAGATATTTACTGAAGGAATTCAGGTTAGGGTTAGGGTCCCTTTTCTTACATGCAGAACAGCAGATCTTACCCTGGGATTGGACCCCACAACCTAATGACCATAAGTAGTGGTAGCAGCAGTAGTGCTAATGTTGCTGTTGTTGTTTATAATTATTGTGAGAGTATATTACGAAGCTCTTTGCTGCATGAGAGCACGAAGGTTAACTAGTTTATTGTGCATTTTTCAGTAGGGTCTGTTGCTCCACTAGATTGAAACTCACCATGCGGACCGGTCTGACAGATGTAAAGCAGTCACTCCTGTGACTGTTGGACCAGGTGTCCCAGCGTGGGTACTCTCCCTTCTCCAGCATGAACATCTCTCCTCTCATGTTTTGCAGCTCGTAGCCCATCCAGCTGTGCAAAGCACCGAAGCAAACCACCGTCGCTCAAGACACCCTATTACCAACTACCATTGCATTGGCAAGCCATCCGTTTGCTATACTACTGTAGAAGCGCTATTACAGAATGTCATTATCGATACATTTTTTTTTCAAGTCGGGTTTTGTGCAACATACTGCCAGCAGGTGGCAGATACGAGCTGAATAGGATGTGGTAAATTCTGCTCACATCATTCATTGCATTGACTCCGCAGTTAAGTGTATATCTGGATCTTATTCAAACTCTGATTACTTGGTAACTTAAATAATGACATAAAGTCCTCTGAAAATTCCACTTAAACGTTATTGGTCCCTCAGTTATAGATTTCCCCTCAGATAATTAATGTTACTGGTAGTAAACAAGCTTTCACTGACTATACAATACAGTAAAATGACGGATTTCTATAATCTTACTTCCCAACTGGGTGAAAACACTTACACTCCACACTCCACCTTAATTGACCTGATCCGGTCAAAGCCCCGGTCACAGAGGTTCCGACACTCTCCTGTCAACTCTATCCGACGGCCCTGGAAGTTCTCATACTCAAACAGGCAAATCTGGGAACACAAAGACCTGCATGAGCATGAAAACTCTGGTCAACATAGAGCACTCAATGCCCCAGACGTTATGGAGGCCAGGGTACTTTCATTTAAAACAGGGCTGCCACTTTTATGGCGAGACAATTAAACGGATATGATGTAAGTAGGTGCTTGTCAAAACTTGTCAAAAAACTGTTTAAAATTTAATACATGACAAGAAAATATAATAAACATGTTTCAGTAGAATTGTATGCGTTACGCTTTTCAAGTTTATAGGCATCAGATAACCTTGGCACTTGAGTTCATGCGTTTACATTACTTTACCGATATTACCATACTTTTATATAAAGGAAGTTCTTCTGAATTGTTTTTCAAGGTTTTTCTATTCAGCGTCTGATCGCTTTTTGTATGGGGAAAACCTAGTCTGCATAGCCCCCAGAAGCAGCACTGCAGGATGGTTGTCCTGTGCCACCAGATGGTGCAGACCTACTCTGTAGTTGCGTAGCCCGACAGATGCGGTGTGGCTCCCGATGCTCCCTTGGACTCCGGTGTGAGCCATGGCTGAAAGGGCAAAAACGATCGGGGGATAATAAGACAAAACAGTGGCATCTGAAACACTGAAATCTCGGAAATCTCTCGAAAGTCGACCGCTAGGAGGATCAACCTGCCAGCACTTCCTGGACACTTCTGCATTTTACTGATCATGTGTTAGGGAACTGATTTATGTTGAAGCAACTGGATACAACAGCAGTATCTCACTCATACCTGGTCCTACTTCTAGTCCTTTAACCACTACACCACACTACAAGGTTCATTTCACAACAGGCCACCGTCCCACTTATCTTGCAATCCTTTGGAAATCATGTCCTTCCTGCACACGCTGATCTTGTACTTTGAGATATGGTGCCCTCAGTATTAATATTTTGTTTCATCAACGTTTCTCCAAGCATCAGCTTGCCTTGGTCAAGCCCTGAGCTGACACCATTTAGTTTCTGTACAAATAGACCCACAGGGACAACCTCTCAGCCACTCCTGCGTGTGGCAAGTCTGCTTTGTGATATGCCATGGGTGTGGCGCGTCAACCAGCTGTCAGTTGGCACAAACGAGTTCATCCTTTTCTTGTGCCCTGTTCAGAGAGTATCTCTGCTGTATGAACAGTGTTCCTGTCCCACTGCCATACATATTCTGCCTATCAGCGCTCCTTGCTGGTGATCAGACTCAGTCTGAGTTTGAAAGGTCAGATTGACTGGTGATGCGGTGATGCAGTGATAAATCGTAAAATCAGCTGATGCCCACCACCCCCGTATCCCATACACCGCCTCTTCCTTTCTCCCCACCTATCCAAAAGGATTCTCACCTGTAGGATGCCAGCAGGAGTAGAAGAAGTAAGAGATGGAAAGGCTGAAAAGGAATAGCAGATTGCGCCCCTGCGTGAGTTATATATATATACATATTTAACCCGCCCTGTTTTTTGCCCCCTTCCTCTATGCCTGGACAGAGAGCCTACTTTGTCATTGGATAAAAAGGATCTCTTTTTTAGGGGAGGTGGGGTGGTTGTGGCGGGGGAGGGGAGGATTGAGGGTGCAGGCTTATCTCATAGGCCGCTGACTTTGCACGTCCCGTTGTTGCTGGCCTCACTGCTGGGCTGCCATCTCGCTCAGCAGAAACGGCCCACACCAGTCGGACTGTGGGCCAAATGAGTACAATGTGCTGAGGTCAGGAGCCAACATCGGCACATCCATTGTGTGAGGGCAGGGCTGTGGGGAGGGGCGTTTATGGCTTTTATTGTTTTCCAAGCTTGCCCATTGTAGGTACATGTTTTAGCCTGCATGTAATTTTTAAAATATCGGACATTATTTTACAAATGGATTGCAGTGGCTCAGATAAGGGCTGCCATGACACAACTTATTGCCTTTGGGTTTGGACTTTGCCACCCACTTTATGCCATACTGGGGCATAGTAGGGTAAATGTGTTATCAAAAGGTGCCCAGCTCAACAAGAAGTCGTGGCGGCGTGTTGTAAGGCAGGCACCTTGAGAGAAAAGGGAGGATCACTTTAATCTCTCGATACATGCATGTCTGTAATCATTTACTTTGCTATGGTTCTTCTTGATGGGGTCATAGCGTGCATGGCCATTATGTTACATGAGAAAAATAATAAAACAAAACATTTGACTGAGGGGCTTTTCTGAGTTCTCCACAGAATCCACACTTGGTCACAAGTTTAGTTTTCTAACACTAGCACTGTAATCTAACCCTTGGAGATTCTGAGTGACCCTTTCATACACAGAGCACGGTGCTTGTCTTTTGACTGTGCTTGTCTGTCAAGTACCTTTTTTTCCCCCTTTGGCTGCACAACCCAATTAACAAAAAAATTTCTGTCATGTCAGAGGGTGGGATCTCCTGGCCTCTCTTCTTGGTGGTTTAAGTCGGGTATTGGTTTTATTCATAAGGACGGCAACTTTCAAAACCAGATCCACTTTGATCCTGATGTCAGAGCTCACAGACCGAAAACCTTTACTAGGGCACAATCAGGCACAATCAAGGCCAGGTTCTTGATCACTACTCCACCAGCTTCTGGGAAGACTTGGCTCAAGATGTGAGGAGCAATATCAACTCCTCTGTTCTCCTCACCACATTGTACACTACTCTTGACTCATGTCCATTTTATGATTTTGGTCTGACAGTTTGATTATTGAATTTACAGTGCTATTGTACACTTGTGCAGTTAAATGGAGGCAGTTAACCTATCAATATGAACCACTGTTTGATTTCCTAGCAACAGGCAACAGTAGCTACAAACTCTGCCATGGCTAAAACAGGGATATGTCATAGCAGTGCAGAGAGTGCAGAGAACCAGTTAACCGACGACTGTGTGTGGTGTCACCTTCTAGAACAGAGAGAATTAAAACGGTTAGCTAGCAAGCATTCCAAGAGTAAGCCTGTTAAAACTAAAGTCAACACGTGCTCTGTTAATTCTGATACAGAAAATTAAAACCGTTATTTATGCAGTTTCCATGGTTTCATATGTCACCTGGTTGTTTTTATTGTTGACTAAAATAGGACCAATAAATAAAGGCCTTCACAAATGTGTTTAATGTTTATAGTATTTTGAATAATGAGTGATGTTGCTGTCAGAGGAAAATTGCAGTGTCCATATTATATATATTATATATTTACTCCATATTCTTGGAGTCAGACGTGTCACTAATACAGCATTTACTCAAACACACATTAGGCACTTTAAACAGATTTTTATAGTTAATTTTTTTGTTATTGAAAATCTAAGAATCAAATGGGAATTGCATATGGACTTATCGTCTATTCCGATGAAATGGCCAACAGCAACTTATCAAAATGAACTGCATTTTCAAAACATTTTCAAATTTCAAGTACAAATTGCAGTGGGATAAAATGTTAAAAGAAGCAGATATCTCTTAATGACATCTCATAGAGGGAGAATATTTTATTTGGTCTTTATAAGATTAGCTTGGTGTTACTCCATGGTGGGTCCCTCCCTGTGGGGCGTTGGGCTGGACTGAGGATAAATCCACAGGCTCAGGCAGGAACAATGAGGTCCAAAGCAATGTGCTGACTCCAGCCCAGCCAGCCTCCATGGACCCTAGGAGACCGGGCCCAGTATAAATAGGCCAGCTCTCTCTCAGCCTGGAGACTGCTCTGTGGAACTCCTCTGCACACACAGCTGTTTTTTGGGTAGGTCAGGTAAGCCCTCTGGCTCAGTAATTTTTTTTTTCTATTTCTCTTTAAAGTTTAATTTAAATTTTTTTTGTCCTCCAGAGTGCTATTTTTTTTATCACACAAACGAGATTAGCTGTCAGCTGCTTCATGAAAAAAACAGAACTGAGCCAGGATCTGATGCAGATTGGTCTCTGGTGTAGGTGGAGGTCATGTGTGAGTGTGTGTAGATGGGATGTAAAGGCAGGAGAGGAAGCGTGTACAAGCGAACGCAGGTGCCACTGAGACGGTGGCATTTTCTCTCAGAGCCACCTCTGGGCGAAGGTGCTGACCCCCCGCGTCAGTCAACACAGCATGCTTTTGGCTGGCACCACGGTGGCGCAGGCACGGGACGTGAGGATGACGTGGTTCTATGGTTCTGTGGCTGGCGGGCGCACCTGAAGTGCTAGTCTTGGGTGGTGTGGGGCTTTCTCCCTGTCCCACTCAAATAGCACGGAGGCCTGTGAACCAAACAATGGAAAGAGAAAATCTCCCACATGACCCGATATAAAATGGTTTTGAGTGCACAGCTTCCATTTGTTTTGGGTGGAATGTTTGAGATTACACAGAAGTCGGGGCCGCATTCCGAGGAATCTGTGCAGAGATCTACAGCACCTGAATGGGCTCGGCCCATTCTCTGTGCAGCCTTCTGCCCGCCCAGATGAAATGAGAAGTGCCTTAAATCTGTAAAGTTACTGAGCAACCCTGATGTCCCAGAACATTGCGCCCATTTTGGCTAGAATGGCAGGGAAGTCATTGTTGCGGCTTGTTGAATCACAGCCAATGGACGTGGTCATTTATAGTATTGATGTCTTATTTGCATAGGCCCGCATTCTAATACTAAAGTGATAAGTATTTCAAAATATTAAATTAGGAATATGTAAGGAATATATTCTAAAATATAGGCGATTGTACTATTTGAAAATACTTTATTTTCTCTCTCAAATGTAAAGAGCAATGTAATGTCTTCACTGCAGTTTTAGTCATATACTCTACAGTTCATAAGTAGATCTGCATGTGTGAAAGTGTCAGTAATCAGTATGTGGACACCTTCTGACACCTTGCACCTGGTTTTGCTGTAGATCATGTTTTCATGTGGGGGCTTGGTGGGTAAAGGTGGTGTTACAACCGGATTCATCCTGCCATGTTCCAACGCAGGCTCTTTCTCTCTTTGGATTGGACCATAGGTGACCCAGCACAGAGATAACCGACAGAATGGCTCAGACCAACACCATGAATCCCATGAACCCAATGGGACCTTTCAAGGTGAGTCGAAAACAAGACGCCGAGACACGGGTCCATGAGAAAGCTACTGAAATATTCAGACTGCACGTGTGTAGGAATTCTACTGTTGTTCAGAAAGCTTTCAAGCAAAGTAACACAAATTTATGATTTTCATTAAAAAATTCAATGCGGCCATTTCCCTGTGAATAAAAGTAGATATTTACATGACATTGTGATTCATAATGATTGATGATAGGTCATATTTTTGAATGTTAAAGGTTTAAAAAAGAACAATCTTGAATTGTTCACACTGTTTCATAAGAAAAAAAGTTTGTGCCCTGAAAGTAGCAGGGTGGCTTGCTATTGGTCGTCCGTCACTACCACGTAGGCTGAAGTAGGCTGACGTAGGCTGATGTAGGCTGATACAGGTTTTTAAGGCACATCTCCGCGTGTCCCTTCAGATCACCGTCTACGACCAGGAGCACTTCCAGGGCAGGCGCATGGAGTTCACTGCCTGCTGCCAGAACATCATGGAGTGCGGCATGGACAACATCCGCTCCGTGAAGGTGGAGTGTGGAGCGTAAGTTGTCTGTGTTGGGGGGGTCAGAACCCACGATGACTGTCAGGAAAGACAGATCCATGTTCTTCATTGCCCTTCATTGTGAAAAATGAACTTTGGTTTGTAACGGTTTGGTTTATAAATTGAACCCTGTTTTTAAAGCCTTCTCTGAGTGACTCTGCGTTCGGGGCTTTGATAGCCAAAGCAGGGTGCAAGGTCCTCACCTGTCTGTCGGCCTCTCTCCTCCACTGCAGCTGGGTGGGCTATGAGCACTCCAGTTACTGTGGGCAGCAGTTCGTCCTGGAGAGGGGCGAGTACCCCAGGTGGGACGCCTGGAGCGGCAGCAACGCCTACCACATCGAGAGGATGATGTCTTTCCGGCCCATCTGCTCTGCTGTAAGGAATGTCGCCTGTGTCTGTCAGCTATGGGTTCCATTCCATTGGACAGGGAGTCATCTTATTTTCAAAAAGGGGTTTGGTTTAATAATACCCTGTTCTGGATAAAGAATTCTGTTTCAATTATATCGGATTTTATTTGGTTCTACATGGCAAAACCCAGCCCATCTCAGGATTGGTCTCTTTCTAGTCGTTTTATTTTAGTGCTTGTCATTGTCACAGTCCTGCTGAGGCCCCCTTTTAACCCTTTCTTTTACCCTCGTGAGCAGAGCCACAAGGAGTCCAGGATCATCGTCTTCGAAAAGGAGAATTTCATTGGGCGGCAGTTTGAGATGTGCGATGACTATCCTTCCCTGCAGGCCATGGGCTGGTGCAACAATGAGATTGGGTCCATGCAGATCCAGAGTGGAGCGTGAGTATAATATCCATTCAGCAACGCAGGGCTGCTTTGTTTAGGTGCCAAGAAAGGGCCTCTTATTTTTTCGGGTGACTGACACTGTAAAATACCTGTACCATTCTTGAAATTCTTGACAAGGCTGAGTAGGATCACTCAAAACTCTTTCATTCACAAAACTTCTGGAAAATCTGGTTGGTCTGATTGGTCTCCTTGCCTTTCCTTCCAGCTGGGTGTGCTACCAGTACCCTGGCTACCGCGGCTACCAGTACATCATGGAGTGTGACCGCCATGGGGGCGAGTACAAGCACTACAGGGAGTTTGGCACCCACGCCCAAACATGCCAGATCCAGTCCATCCGCAGGATCCAGCAGTGAGCTGACCTCCCTCTTTTCTTCTTCCTCATCCTCCTCCATCACCATCCTCCCGTTCCCAGAGTTGATGGCCCTCTAACACTACCACGCCTGGCAACCCACCGCCTGTTTCTCGGCAAACACCAGGAAAGTGCACCAGGACCAGGTCTCGAATTGACTGTGCAGCCTTGTCGTTGTGGTACCATCTGTACGAGAGTGATCAATAAAGAGAACGAGGAAAAAATTATAACAACAATAAAATGAAAAGACAAATTGTATATCCCCTGTGGTCATGCTTTTGTTAAAGAGTGGCTATTCTATTCAATTACAGGGCTATTTTAACAAAAAAATTGAAGAGACTCTAAATGCTAGATAAGTGAAAGACATTCCCTTTACTGTATAAAAACTTTCCTAAACAAAGAGCCACCAGGCACTGTTGTCTTATTCTTCTACTGAATATATTTATTTCAAACTCTCTTAACTGGGTCAGATAGCCGAGATCAGGGTTGCCTAAACGCTGATGCCAGAGCTGACAGCAAAGCCCAAAGGAATGATGGGAAATCTCAAAATCAGACGGATAGTGGATGATTCACCACACAATGCTGTAGAAGTGTAATGTTATATCAGACATTCGTACAAATGGCTCTAAGTGCCTCCAAAAATATCAAACAAAAATACAAAGATAAACTCAATGTTAATAATTTTACGCAAGTTAATAACATCAACTTAGCATTTGCATGCCAGATTGTGTTAAATTTAAAGAAATAGCTAGATATTAAAACATATATAGACATTTCTATAGTCCTCTCTCTTGTATTATTTTTAAAACAATGTTATATATTTTACATTCCCTGTAAGCTACTGTCACCAAAAATATACTCCAAAGTTTGGTAACCTCATTCTCTCATGTGGGAGACCTTTAGGGTTAGGGTTAGGGATGCTTCTTACAGGTCAGCCCACTACAAATCGTCTGTCTCTGTTGCTAAAGAGTTTACTACTTTGGGGTGACACAACTGAAGAGATTCACTCGCTTAACTTGGTGCTAATAAGTCTGAAAAAATATCACGACTCACATTCTTAATCAATTGGTCTAGTTATAACGCCATTCACATTGTTGTCAGAGCTGAAGACATGTAAAGCAGATGTTTCTGTACACGTGAAGTTGACCATTTTGCACAGAGAGAGGAAAGTAAAATGCAAACTCCCAAATAGAGGAAATAAATATCTGGAGCTCCAAGGGCAAATAGTTTCCTTCCTATTGGGCATTAAGTTAACTACATCCACAGAGAATGACAGGAAGAAGACGTCGATGTGTGCTTCGTGGTTTTGCCTGTCCTTCTATGTCCACTCTGTGCTTAAATATTGTAATGTTCCTGATATCGGGAACAGCTGGTACTGGTGATCAGTCAGAATCTTTTAGCAATTCAAAATCATCTGTGGTAAAGAGAATATATGAGCACAATCTCAAATGCATTTTAGACACGTGCATTGTGGCTCACCCAAAATCCAAAATCTTTCGATAAATCTATCTAATCTATCTATATGTACAAATTCAACTTGTTCCCCGACTCACAATCTGGCAAAAACAGAGGTTACACCGTATGACTATAATACATTTTATTATGTAATTTTGGACTGGCGTCCCGTTCTGGGTGTTGCCTGCGTCAGGTTCTGTACCTTTCGTGTAAATCAGACTCGGGAAAACGGATGGATGGATGTATTTCTATTTTTTTCCACACCATGGCGCTGCTTATTACTTAGGAGATCCAGCTCTTGTTCAGCACGCTTCTGCTGTTCTGCTACCGGTGACGTTGGAAAACAAAGATGGCTGGAGGAAACAGCAATTACTGGGAAGGTGAGGTGGCTGAGTGGTACAAACCTGGACATATTTGTTGTTTATGTGCCACCCTTCGTCAGAGTTATGCTTGTTAAAAAAAAAAATGAGATCACAGTTTTGGTAGCTACTTAGTTAGCCTCTCGTTTGACTTAAATTTCTCCCTTGTGCTATCTGTCTAATGCAGTAATGTGTTGCTTCAGACTGTCTAAATTGCCTTGAACTTGTCGATAACTTAGTTGATAGCTAATGATTTACCTAGATTGTACTTAATATATTGGTAGGTAATATTACACAGACAACGCTAATTCTAACGTTATGCTTTGCTAGTTGAAACTTTTTTTCCACTTTTCTGTCGCCTAAAATCGCATGGTAATTTATCTTATCAACGATTAATGTTGTAAGATCTTTTTATTTTCTCGATTAGCATTTTAACAAGCAACCAAGGGTAGCTGGTTTATAGAAATGTAATCGAAGTTGCTCCTTGTAACTTTATATGGAATATTATCTAGCTGGGAAAACTTGGAGGTTACTTCCGTGATCGTCATCTTAGTTAATCCATCAAACACGCCAAATATCGACAACTAATGACTATCGACACTTTTCGATCTGCGCCCCCTCGTTCATTTTCCCGTCGTATGTACGTTATCGTGATTTTTCGGAACGCTTTTGGTCTTTTTGTTGCTGCTGTCAATTCAATTAATAATACAATAAGATATTCGCCTTCAATAAAACAAAACATAACGACAGAAGCATACTATGCTTAAATCTTTCCGGTGACTAGCTGATTAATGCGTCGATGCTATTACTAGGGCAGAGGAAGGGAATCCTGGTCCTCGAGATCCATGTCTGCAGGTTTTCGAGATGCATCTCATTAGCAGCTGATTTAAACCTGTAAACACTAGGTGGACTCATTTATAATCCACATTTGGTCAAGGTATTAAACATCAAACCAAGGAGAACGAAAACCGCTACGACAAGCATGATAGTTATGGTCTTGTTAAAATGATCAAAAATCTGTTTAACAAAATGTTTTTACACTCCAGCTCCTTCACACAGCCAATGTAAACATTCGATCTTGTTAATGGAAGCTATAGCTATGGGTTTTATCTTGCCCGATTTATTGTGGTATATCTGGGTACTGAAAATGAATGAATGTACCAGTTTAAACTGAACTGTGCATAACTTTTTTCAGACCTGCGGAAGCAGGCGAGACAGCTGGAGAACGAGCTGGACCTGAAGCTGGTCTCGTTCAGCAAACTGTGCACCAGTTACAGCAGTTCCCGGGATGGTCGCCGAGGAGACAGGTGTGTTGGAACACAAATTTGGGTTATGCCATGTTATTGCAGCAATCAAACCGATATGAACCAATTGGAACAAAAACTAAAACACAAGGCTACTTGCACACAGTTGTCTTGACAGCCATGTGTAGTTTGTTTGTTTTTTTGTTGTTTTTTTTTTAATGCCTATTATGCCTACACAGACAAACACTTACTGGCTTGCGTTCAAGGAGGGGCCCTGCACAGTCATTTTATAGATGTCATGTGTGTCTTGAGTTATGTCCATGGGCAGTAGTTGACTGGGGTCTGACGGCCGCTCTCCCCTCCGCAGTTCGGACATCACACCTCTTCTAAATAACTCCTCCCAGGACAGGATGGTTGAGACCATGGCGGTGGAGATCGAACAGCTCCTGTCAAAAGTAAGGCGAGGTCCTCGTCCACACAAAGGCCTTTTCCACCAGCGTATGTGAATGTTTGAGTGTTTGTCAGACCCTGTGAGCACAGGAGCCTTTTTTCTTTACCACTTCCCCTATCTCAATCTCTCCTGTTTTTTTATTGTTTTTTTTTAAATCAAATAAAAAAACAGTTTATTTAAATATGTCCCACGTTCTAGAAAATGAAAAAGATGTGAAATGTCTGCTTTTATCATTTGATATAATATTCATGCTGCAATCTTAAAAGAATAGAAAAAAAACAAAACTTCTCTTCAATGCTCTAATGCACTCTAAATGCACCACAGCGTGGTCATGAAGTGCGTTTTGAGTTTGGATATTGGTTGCTTTAGGCTGTAAGTCGACCTTTGCTGACTCAGTTGCCCCCTGTCAGCTCACGGGTGTCAACGACAAGATGGCGGAGTACACCAACACGCAGGGCGTGATATCGCTAAACGCCGCCCTGATGCACACTCTGCAGAGACACAGGGACATCCTGCAGGTGAGTTCCCCCACCAGAGCCCTGTGAGGCACTAAGATTCACAGTCCAGGGATTCACTAAAACTGGAGCAGACTACAGGGTAACTGTCGATTTTTGTCCTAGGACTACACGCATGAGTTTCACAAAACCAAGACAAACTTCTTGGCTATTCGGGAGAGGGAAGACCTTCTGGGTTCAGTCCAGAAAGAAATTGAGTGAGTATCTGCTCTGCCTTGTGAGTGTCTCCTTACGTAGTGTAACGGGGGACTGCACTACCTCCCGTGTTCACACGAGGGCGCCGGTTCCTTTTGGCAATTGAGCCTTGCTTGTCTTCAGTGGTGTGATCCAGTGGGATGGTGAGCAGTGATGGGGTGGGATTGCACAGTGGTTCAAAGTGTCTCTGATCTGGTTTCCCTTACTTTTTTGCCATATTTTGCTGGGGCTGGGTCTTGGAAAAACGAATAAGCCCTTGTATTGGTACCACTTGCCATCAGAGTGAGTGGAGTGATGAATGAAGAGCACAGAAGAAAGTGAACAGAGAGAAGCTTGTGTAAATGTAGGCTAATTGCTTCATAGTTTTAATGCAGGAAGGGCAGTCAGCCTCTGCGGCCTTTGCTTTGTGATGGAGAGGTTCTTGGCACCCAGCACAGTGTGCCGGTAAAAAGGAAAAGTAATTAAACGTCATCTTTTAAAGGTCAGCTTTTTAAATCCTTAATAATTAATATATTGACCTGCTTTATTTTGGGCACATTTTAAATTCTGTGAAAATTTTTTAAAGACCAGATTTTATCATATTATAACTCTTCTAGTAGCCTTTTTTTTTTTTTTTTTTTTTTTTTTTTTAGTATTTTTCCACCTTTCTGCCTTTGCTGCAGTTGGCACATTTGGCCACTTGGTGTCCCATATGCTTTCTGGATAAATGTTTTTGGTCTTTGGCAACTTTGGCATCTTACAAAGCTATTTTCCCTGAGTACACCTTTTTTAACGATCTCCAATTTCACAGGGAGGGCATTTGCGGTTGTCACCAAGGAAGGGCTACTCTGCAATTTCAGATAAAATATCTCTAGCTCTTTCCCTTCTAAACTGAGCATCGGCTGTTATCGTGGCTTAATAGAGTAAACAACTAAATGATTTGCATGCAAGCCAGGCATTGCGGGTAAATAGGCTCGTCAAGTCCATCTAATGGCTCTTTTCTCCCAGAATGCCTGTGGGTGGGCTTTCAGGACACTGGCTTTTATAGTACTGGTTAATCTTCAAATGAGTGACTTTTCTACAATGTGTGTGCGTGTGGTTAGTGCCATTTCATTGCTGTGTTCTATCTCTCTCTCATACAGGACATACAAGAGCAATTCAGGAGTGAACAACAGAAGAACAGAACTCTTCTTGAAGGAGCATGAGCATCTGAGGAAGTAAGTGTTGCCAGAGCGGCCCCCGCCGCGGCGCGTGGCTATGGGAGTGACCACTGATGCGGCGCGCCGCGTGGCTTTGGGTGTGACCACTGATGCGGCGCGGCGCGGCGCGTGGCTTTGGGAGTGACCACTGATGCGGCGCGGCGCGTGGCTTTGGAAGCGACCACTGATGCGGCGCGGCGCGTGGCTTTGGGAGCGACCCCTGATGCGGCACGGCGCGTGGCCATGGGAGCGACCCCTGATGCGGCGCGGCGCGTAGCTTTGGGAGCGACCACTGATGCAGCGCGCCGCGTAGCGGCCCCTGATGCAGCGCGGCGCGTGGCTTTGGGAGCGGCCCCTGATGCAGCGCGGCGCCTGGCTATGGGAGTGACCACTGATGCGGCGCGTGGCTTTGGGAGCGGCCCCTGATGCGGCGCGTGGCTTTGGGAGCGGCCCCTGATGCGGCGCGGGAAGAAGAATTAAAGGGGATGTCCTGGACTCAGGAGGGGTTAGGGGCTCCTCTGTACCCATTTCCTGAGGACCTGGCTGCGTGTTATATACAGTTTCTCACAAAAGTGAGTACACCCCTCACATTTTTGTAAATATTTGATTATCTCTTCTCATGCGACAACACTGAAGAAATGACACTTTGCTACAATATGAAGTACTGAGTGCACAGCTTGTATAACAGTGTAAATTTGCTGTCCCCTCAAAATAACTCAACACACAGCCATTAATGTCCAAA
>JAOYSI010028529.1:0-31939 GCA_025775065.1 Hiodon alosoides
CCTGGTCTCCTCCAGTATGGGGGGGGCACATGATAGGGGAGGCTTGGGGGGGGCACATGATAGGGGAGGCTTGGGGGGGGGGCTTTAGTTCCAAAAGGTTGAGAACCTCTGGTGTAGAGGATCCGCGTTACTCTAAGTTACCCTAATTCACGAGCCAAGATCAATGGCCTTTTACGTGGCAAGCTTAGAATTCGGTTGGTTGCAGCTCTGTCTCCTGGCAGCCCAGCTGGATGCCTTGGTGGTAAGGAGCTTTGTCCCCCTTTAGGACAGCGTTGCAAAAGAAGAAAGTTTTTCTCTCTAAATGGCCCAGCTGGTGGCTTTGGCAACAGGGTTCATGTCCCTTCTTAGGAGAGAGCCATCTCAGGAGAGAAGAGAGTGAAAATGTCTGTTCTCTGCTTTAAAGGAAACGATGTGATTTAGGACCTACTAATGGCTGTGAGTGGGAGCTGGAGTTGAAAGTGCCGGCTAAGGGGGATGGCTGATGATGCCATCCCCTGGTGCCGGAGAGTGGAAAATGTTGTTTGTTTGAACTGTGCGTAGTCCCTACAGTGTTTACATGAGTATTGGTTTCAAACCTTGGAAGAGATGAACAGCATTGAAAAGGATACTGTTATCCACATTTTTACTACTTTATAAAATTTGCTTCTGTGGAGAACTCAACACGGAATATTAAAACGGCTATCCTTTCACTTGGGCTGTTTTTGAGCACTTGTTCCTTGCTCCACGGCCCTCTTTTTTTTTGTACCAGGCTACGGTCCTGGACAGGGGGGCAGGAGCAGCTGTCAGAAGAAGCTGAAATGAAGAATGCTGTTTCCCAGTGACAATGACCATCCCTATGGCCTGTGGAACAGGTGTTGTGCTGTTCATGGTTACCTGGAGGCTAAAGCCATTGTCGTGCCTAACCAGCAATGTTTTGGGGGTTGACAAAAACAAATGGTTAGTAGCCGGGGCTTGCTGCAGCAGGGGGTGCGGTTGGGGAAGAGCTTTTGGGGCCCTGAGCAGAACTTGCTCCTGTGATTTCTGTGAAGCGGCAGAGTCACATAACTTTGTTACTGTATGAATATGTGTTTCTTTTTCAGCTTTTTTCCGCAAATTGTATCGTGGGCATGTTTTAACTGACTATGCTTTTTGAGGCTCCGCATCATCTGTATCCAGTCAAGAGCTGAAACTTTATCATTACTTACATTTGGGTGAGGGTCCGATGATGATATAGAACAGCTGAAGGTGGGTCTGGGATATTAGTCACCCACTGCTCAGCACCAAATCACAGACGTGGGTGAAGTCCCTCAGGATCGCTGTCCACTGCTGAGTCCCGACCCCTGCAGATCTGGTGGGCGATGGGTGAATGGGGCAGAGCTGGACACAGATTGCCTCCACAATACGACTCGTTTGTGACGACTGGGCCGATCCAAAGCTCTTTTCAAGCATGCTTTTGCAAAAATGGAACAACAAAACTTTCTTAATAATTAGAAAAATGAGATGGTCAGCACTATTAGAGCAAATTGGTATACTTTTTACGACATCAGAAATGGCAATAGATTCTCAGTCGTTATTATTAAGTATATCTTGCCTTTTCAAGCTCGCAAAGCCAGGAGTGACAGAAGACTTTCTGGTCATTTTGAAGTGATCCTCAGTGATGGGCAGGGTATATAAAAACACCGCCTATCTCCCTCTGGGAGAAGTTGCCACAGCTGAATCAGTTCATTCACTTTAGGCTCTGTTTCTGCAGGTCATCCCATGGAAGCTGACCGGGCAAGGACGGTGGGAGGAAACCGGAGGGCCCGGAGGAAACCCACTCGGACACGGGGAGAACTTGCAAACTCCACAAAGACAGGCACTCCGAGCTGGGACTCGAACCCAGGACCCCTGGCGCTGTGAGGCAGCAGCGGTAACCACCGCATTACTGCGTTTTATTACATGTATGCATATTATTGCTCACCTCAGCATCGCTCACAGCAGGAGCAGCAGCAGAACTGCTGGAAATAACCAAGGGAGCGACAGTACGAGAGCGAGGTTCCTCGGCTACCTGGAACTCAACCACACTGGAGAACGGACATCGACGGATGCTAGACGGAGGTGATTTGCTGGAAGTACAGGGCACAAGCTGAGAGACCTCAACAGTTAAAACCTGTCCGAGCAGCCACTGTAGAAAGTGTAGGTGATGACGCTGTTTCGGGAGCCAACGTGCCTGGCTGATAAAAGGCAGAGACGAGGCAGCAGTGGTACAACCCGTGAGGGAGGTGGATTGGATACTTCCCAAGCTGGAAATGGTGAGTTTCTTGACTGAAAGCTCCTCGAAACCTTCATCCTTGCCTTCCTATTTTTCCAGCATCAACACATACTGACAGGTTGGAGCTCTTTCCTAGTCTACGAGTGCAGATACTCAATACCAATGAGCTCTCCTGCAAGTTAAAAAAAGTTACAGATTAATTGCTATAGTTTTCAGTTATTTCTGTCAATACAGCTAACAGGAATAGATTTGTACATGCTTTTACACTTACCTGTGTATTTGCCTGGGCTTTGTAATGTCCACGACCAAAAAATTCTTGCTGGGCCCCTCCCCTCCCTTCTCATTCCATCTTACTAGGCCCTTCAGCAGGTTTGCTTAGAAGTGCATGTCATTGGCACTGATACCTGACCTGCACAAGAAAAATATAATTTTCCTTACCGATTAAGCAATGTTAAATATATAATATAGAGTCTTTATTGATAGTAGAAAATATAACAATTTAACCCCAGCAATTAGTTACCTGGTTTTAAATGAGTAAGGTGGAGGTGTAACGACTCAAGGGACATCGATCCATGTGCACAGTGGTAGACCGGCAGCATGACCGGCAGCATGAGGTGGCCCATCTTTACCTGAATGAGCTGAATGGAGTGGTTAAATCCACACAAGATATTGCTTCTGTGCCTCCGAGATGGCCTGAATGCAGCCATGATCCAGCAGAGAGATGTCCATTGCCCACTTGTTGAGTGTCTAAATGTCACATCAGGTGCCATGCATCTAGACGGATGGTAAGGTTTTACTACTACTTGTGGTACAACCTTGCACTGACCAGTGATGAAGCAACAGTCTCCTTCAAGCAGGTGGAGAGTTGGAGGTGGAGCTTCGTTCTTCAGTACCGACTTTAGTCCTCTAAGCAGCTGTCCCAGCAGCAGCGCCAGCAAGCTTCACTCTCAGCTGAAAATGCTTTATTGCAAGGTTACATTTGCACCTTAATAGCCACAGTGGTACAATGAAAGAGTATTAAAAGTAATCAATACCTTCTTTGCCTCCAACTTTAGTACTGTTTCAAATGTTGTGACCTTTACCTTAACTTTGTCTAACTGCATGAGGACATCATCAGGCGTAGACTGTCAATGCACACGACGGTGATACGTTTCCACCAAAAAATAGGCCAGGTCTAGAGCTTCCGGTGAAGGGTCAAGCAATAGCAAGTGACGACTGACGAGCAACATCTAGTGAACTTTTTAGACATGATTTAGAAAAAAACCATGGTAATTCAATTTCAAAAACATGCCGGCTTTACAGCTGAACATTGTTGTGTACCGCAATGTGAGGTTTCTACCATATTTAATACAGTGGTGAGCTTCCATAAAGTCCCATCGGAGGCTTATATATATATATATATATATATATATATATATACACACACACACACACACACACACACACACACACACACACACACACACACACATTAAACTCTTATTTAGAATGTATTGATGCATTTACTCACATTTTTAACTTTTTAAGATATTTATAATTGCTAGTACGATACATATTTTGACATATAATTCTTTGTTGGTTAGCCTATTTTAATGTATTTTGTGTAAGAGGTTTTTAATAACATATTAATTGGTCATAGCAGGTGAGTTGGCCAAATATCTCAAAGTGAAGCATAACTTGAACAGTAGGCCACAGATTTTGCTTTGAAACTGGCTCGCAAAATGTTTAGTGATTCAAACTGTAAAAGAAAAATACTTTTTGGACCACACCATGTTTTAATACCCACTGTCGAATTTAAATGTTTTATTGCTTAGAGGTATTTATTTTGAAAGGGGAAAACATTTAAAGAAAATTTCTAATTACCGATAGTTCTGTTTTATATATATATATATATATATATATATATATATATAGTTTGTAGGGATACGCATGTACATTTAAGTGTACGCCATACATTAAAGTGCATTTCTTATCAATCACGTGATTTACACAATTACCAATTCATGAAAGTTGCAATTTACGAAAATTACATTTTATTTCATGGAAAGGAAGAAGCTTTACTTATTTCGTTCGCTGTGAGATCAATAGGACCTAGTCGCTATATTCAGATGTTAGGTCGTTGGTTGATAGTTCATTCCTTCTAAAACATTTGAAAAAACGTATCTTTTTTTATTGCTTCTCTAAACTCCGAATCAGTTTTGGACAGTTGTGGTTTAAAAAAAAACAATAGAGAGAATGCGTCTGTCACAAATTAAAAGAATAAGAGTCCAAGAGTAATTTTATAACAAGATTTAGCGTCAGCTAAATCATATGCAATTTAACGTTAGTAAAAAAATATCTACCACAGACAAGTCATGAATCGATCAGAACATTCTAAAATATACTAAATGTAAGAGCTACGTTGTAGCCTTTTGTTTCCAGTACACACCGATCAGTTTGCTGCGTTGGGTTATACATGATTTACATATATATGGGTTATTCTATATGTGTTTGTAGTCATTTGACCCGTTTTTCTGTTTAAATGTGCGCATGCGGACTGAAGGGTTTGATGAGCCGTCTGCAAAACAACCGTATTATTTCATGTTATCGCGCATATAAGCGTAGCCAGTTTGACCGCAATGATCATTGATGTGTTGAAAATAGGCACAAACCTACAGGGCTGTTCATTATAGACTCGACATTTTAGTAGCAGCTCCTATTACGTTACGTTGCATTGTGGGATACAAAATGCCTACACTGTTTTGTGATTACGGAAATGTAGTTTCCTTATAGTTGTTAATAGTAATACAGAAAGCTCCTTAGCTGGTTACAGGTTCCGATGGTCGACCGATTGCAATGTTTTAATTGTTTTCATTACAAACCAGCGTTTACATTGTTGTTGGAAGATGGTAAGTACCATGCTAGTTAGCTAGCAGCTAACTAGGCCATTAGTAAATTTAGTGGGGGGTGGCTTATTCTTTTTCTTTTTCTCCAGGCCTTCTAGGTAATTTAGTTATACAGTTGAATACCTTGCCTTCTTAGCTGAACTATTAGTTAGATTGAATCACCCGCAGAAAATCTCGATCTGCGAGATAATCTCGATCTCATGATGAAGTTTATAAAAACGTGTGACTTTATTTATAACCCTCTGTCCTATTTAGATTCGTGTGATTAGTGGTAGTTAAATATAATGTACTCTCTCTTTACTAGTCAGACATAAGATCAAAATTTAGACGTGAATCCAGCTCTGTATCAGATGAGAGAAGACCAAGGAGTGCAGGTTAGTATGGTGATCATAATTTAAATCTATGCACTTAGTTTTATGAACTTACGATTGTAAATGCATCCTCACTAGTTAATAAAATTACATTTCTATCTTTTTGGAAAGGAAAAGAGAAAAGGAAACGAAAACGCAGCCGCAGCCGGTCAACTTCATCCTCGAGCTCATCTAGCTCATCCTCCTCATCATCATCTTCATCATCATCATCTTCCTCCTGCTCTTCACTCAACAGGAGCAGTTCTAGCAGCAGCAGTAGCGGTGAGTATCAATGTCTTAGATTAAGAACTTGATCATAGCTACACAGTGCTCAATGTTCAAATTTGCTTTGCAGAGTTGCTGCTGCTTGCATTAGATAGGTTTACATAATTTACCGCCTCTCAAGTACAGTGAAGTTTATTGGTGTCCCAGGGATGGGAGAGATATCTAAGGAGACAGGTTTAAATGGTATATCAGCTGATACAGGAATTGCAGAAGGGAGAAACAACTCTTAGAAAATAGAAAGTATTGCAATGTAGAAGTACCTTTTTAAAGAATCAAATGGGAAGTGCTTCCCTAACCCACAGCTTATCTGTCCGTAGATTCCCGCAGCAAGTCAAAATCAAAGAAAGGAAAGAAGGAAAAGAATCACAAAAAGGTATTCCTTCACTGTTGAGTTAGGGCCAGGAGTTTTGCCTGCATTACAAGAAGTCATACATCAAGGGTGCAAAAACCAAAAAATGCAAACCTTTTACCTTCTGGAAAAGGTTTGCATCCAGTTTTTTGTCTTTGGAGAAATGTACGTTTTATATGTTTTTTCATATTATAGTTGATATACAGTTTTGGTGTATGTAATGTGGTACAATGTTAATGGGTGCTATATTCTGAATAGAAGGGGAAGAAAGAAAAGAAAACCAAAAGGAAGAAGGACAAGAAACCGAAGCGAGAGGATGAAAGTTCTGGGCCAGTTCAAATCTCCAAGGTAAAAAAAAAAATCTGTGTCTAACGTACCTAAAATGTTCCGCGTTTAAGTCATGTTTGCTTACCAGAGGGCTTTTGTTTTTCAGTATCTAAAGGAAAAGAAGAAAAGTGGAAAGTACAGCATGATCTCAGGGAAGAAGATTAAAATGAAAGTGAAAAAGTCCAAGGTGGACAAGCAGGTGACATTATCTTTCTTACGAAAATACCTTTTTTTAACAGAATACATAATAAATGGTTGCGCATATTGGGAAACACCCTCTGATTAGCCCTGATATTGAATTAATTTAACAATTAGTAAGTGTGTGGTGGTGTCCTCGGTCGCTGATAAAACAGCCCTGTTATGGTTATTACTGAACCATGATGGCTACTACAAAGTTTTCATTTAGTTCTTAAATGCTAAATGATTTTTATGCCTCTCAAAAAGGAGCATGTCATATATTTGGGTAGTCAGTAACGAGCATGTATAGATATGATTGTGCAGTTTTTCCCACTATCCACAACGTTCAATTAATTCCCCTCTGTGTTCCCCCGAGCGGTCTGTGACATCCCAACAAAATTATGACGTGTGAAAGGTGCTAGGATGCATGAACTGCCTAGATCTGTGAGATACTCTTGAATATGACAAGCGGTTTAAAACTGCAGAGATAAGTAATTCAAAAATAATTTGTTGTGACTGTCAATGTCACCAGTTTAAACATTAATCACATGGATGAGAATCATAGTAAACAGATTCACTTGTCCTGACCCACCGCATGCACTATTTAGAAATGCATTATTTTCCCTTTTCCTCAACTGAGCGGCAACAAATTAAAAAGGAAAAGGTTTTACTCTTTCAATTTAGGTAGGTGATGTGTCCTCTCCTGGCAACCAAAAATAAATTGGAAATCCGGGATTGTTATTTCGGTTTCATTTTGGCACACTTCTTCCACAAGCCTGCAAAGAAATGTATTTAGTTTTCAACGTGTTTTTTCTCTTCAACACCTTCGGCCCTCCATAATTCGGGGTTGATGCAGCTTTTGCAGTTGATTTGAGAATGGGTTTTTTCATGCTGTCTTCATATTCATTTTGCAGAGGGACAAAAACCGGGCCGAACTGCTAGATTTCCTCAACTCGGCCATGTGACCCAAGCCGTAGCATGGCTCTAACGCCAGAACCACTTCCCTTTCCACGACCCTTTCATCCTTCTCGTCCTCTCCTGGCAACCAGTCACTGCGCTACTCAGGGAAGTTCCCCAATATTTCATGCACCTGAGCTTTTTCTTTTTGAAATACTGTTTCCGAGACCAAGAAAGAAAAAGAAAAAACACTGGCATGGTGTAATACCGGACTTCAACAATTAGTTGCAGTGTGATATTCTTGACTAATCCCAAGTTATTCCCTTATTTATTCAACTATTCGGATGCTTGTTTTTCATCTCGGTAGATACAAATTTTTTCCTTTATCATTTATAATGTTCAGTCTATACTTTTGTGAAGTTAGATACCGCTAATGTTTCCCTTACACTGAAATAAAAAACAAACAAAATCATTTTCTCACCTGTCAAACAGCCTTCTCACCTGTCTTCATAATTCTTCTTTTGAAGGGCTTCGTTAAACACAGTCATTACTCTAAAAACAGGCTGTTCGTTCAATAATCTGGCTTTACCACATTCATTTTTGCTTCTGCGATCATTTTAAGTGGTGTAGTTCTTTTTTTATTATTATAATTATTTTTAGAGATCTTATGTGGGAGGTATATTGTCATTATAAATGCATTTGAGGCAATGCTATTTTAGTGACCAATTGCATTCTTTGCTGTATGTTAGACCAGGGAGGCTACAGACTAAACTGTATTCCCAGAGAGAAAAAGAAATGGTAAATGTATTACCTATAAGATAATTTTCTACTTGGTTTTTAAATCATAATTGCTATCACATTCAATGTGGGTTAATGTAGAAAAATACTTGGTACTGGACCCTATAAAACGGACATCCTCTGGAATATAACAAAAGGATAAAATCTGTGTTAAGATTATGAAGACCACACATTAATTGTTTCCTGGAAAAAAGGTCATTGATTTGACCACCATCCAATAAAAGCTGTTCCTTCAATGTAAAGTGTTGTGCGTATGTGCGTTACCTGAAGGGACACTTTTACTAATGGGTCAGCCCTAAATACGCTGTCTGTTTGTTTTAGTACTCCTAAACCCGGCCATTTATAATTACAGTGTTAATTTGTGTCAATCAACTTTGTATTGGACATGAATTTGATGTGTGCCTTGTCCCACTCAATGCTTTTACGGATTAAAAAAAATATATATATATATATATATATATTCCCCCCAAAATGTGTTTTTTATTTTTTATTGGTTTGACTTTCCATCAGTCAGTTTTACAGATCAATTGTAGGGACCGCTAAAATTTGAGAATAAGATTAAAATACCATAGACCATCAATAGATAGGTAATCTTACTGCCAGTGGTCTTGTGTCGTATGCACGAATGTTTGTAAGTGCAGAGGTTTTTCACACTTGTCACAGTATCTGTTCATGGATTGTTTCTAACATCATATGTATAATGACAGAGACTGGTTGAGAATCTTTTGAAAATGTGTATTTCAGTTTAAATAGAATATGATTTACAACATCCTATAAAGTTATCATTCATGGTTACCCTTTGTAGCTGTAAAAAAGGAACTAGAAATTACTTATAAATTCTATTTGACTGTCAATAAAAAGTTTTCACGGATGTGAAGCATTCAGCTGCCACACGTATGTTATGCACTAGTTCCTACAAAGTATGGGCATATATCGATTACTAAAACCCTTCACTGTAGTTTTCTTTTTGGTTTATCAAAACAAATTAAAGAAATATACCAATTTAAAGGCTTATATGACTGAGTGACGCTGGACCAGGTTTCAGCAGTTTTCGCTTCTCCTCAGTCTCCCCTCGCCTCCTCTCCTGAGCTAGAACTCTCTGCAACTGGCAGTGCTCAGATGCCCTTGTTGTGCTTAAACTCTGGCATGCTCCACACCCGCTGGGCCCTCTCTGGTCTCTCGAGGCCCCTCTCCACGTCCTCGGACACCGTCTTGACCTCGCTGTTGCCGAAGGGGTTTATCCTGACGCGGGACTTGAAGTTCATCAAGGACATGCTCATGGCCCGCTTGTTGTTCCACTGGCGGGAGATCTTCTTGGCCTCCTCCTCCTCCTTTGTCTTGTCCAGCGCCTCCAGCAGGACGGCGCGAAAGAGCGCAGACACCTCTTGCACCTCCGGCTCATTCTCCACCACCGCCTGCCGGAACCTGGGCGCAGGTGTGAAAGGCAAGGTCTCGTCAGACTCGGGAAGGATGGGTCAGAGTGGGCCGTTGGAGTACTGTGCTGTGATTAACTCCAGCTTGGGAAATGTTACTGCATCTGGCCTAGTTTACTGTAACTTTCACGCCCGACACAATGTCGAGGTGGTGTAGATTTACAGCTACATGTAGCGCTACGCCAGCCAATTGCTGCCTTTAGCTTGCAGTGGGCGGTTGAGAAGAGGCAAATCTGTTCACTCCATGCCCCCCTGGTAAGCTACAGTAATATACTAAGGAGAAACATCAAAAGCTAAAGCAAAGCATTGCTGCCATTCGAAGAAAAAAATCCTGGTAAAAAGGTGAACTCTCGTTCTACCAGGAATTGACCAGGTGAGTCATTGTGAGCTGTATCCAACAACAGCAAGAGCCTCCGCTGCATCTAGTTTTGCCCCGAACTGCAGGCTAATGGTGGCTCAGCATAGAGACGAGAGAACAGAACTGTGTAGGTGTAGATGTGTTAAAACGCTCCTCGCACACAAAAAAAAGGTTCATTTTAGGGGGCGAATGCAATGATTATCGCCCTTGCAGCAATGCTCGCCACATGCCTAAGCCATGTGCTCCAGAAGCTCTTGTTGAATCAGTAAACAGGAGTGCTCTTATGCCTCTGGTGACATCATCAGCGCTGAAGCACCTGCTCATCCGACCAACACAGATTATAGGCCTGCCTCAGGCTGCACCGCATTTCATGGTAATGGAGGGAGGTAACCGAAGGAGCTGCCAACCAAAGCTACTTATTTTCCACAGGAACCTGGTCAGTTCTTTGGATCCTTTAAATAGATAGAGCTTACAGCTTTTTATCTGTCTTTGATTCAGCCATTTGCCTTCTGGTTTTCTTCTCTTTGTCTGTTCAGCTTCCTTGATTAAGGGCGGATAATGGAAAGATCATGTATATTTTAAGGGAGCACTTTCTACATAACCTGTTTGTATTAGCTTGTTTCTCATGTTTATTGCAGTCTTTTCTCGATCTTGTCGACTTTTAAAATGTCGTAGTTGTTTTGTTTTAATTCTCTACTTGATTGTGATTATAGTTTTACAGGTTTGCCTTTCTTGTTTTGATGTAGCTAAGCGACATGTTTGTTTTTTTTTCCTTCCAGATAGGTACATCTTCATTAGCCAATTAATGTAAAGTTATAGTGACATAAGTCAGCGATATAAAAATATCAAAGATCCAAGAGGAATCGGACAGCTCTATCCAAAAACTGTACTTGTTTTAATAAGTTTCATAACCCTACATAACATGGATATTCAGTTGGGTCCATAAACATGTTTTGCTACCCTTTCATGCCCTGAAGCTGACCTTTTCCCTGTGCTATGAATAAGACAATACCAATTTAAAATGGTACACAACAGTGAGAATGCTGCAGGTGTTGATAAGCTCTCCACTTAGTCATTGAGAGCAGAGACTTTCTGGGATCTTTTTAATGTGCCAGTAATTTATGTCTAGTACATTAGGTCACAGAACCCATGGTGCTCTGTGATCTTGGGCAGGGGGCGGAGCATTCACCTGAGTTTAATGGCCCTGCAGTAAAATGGGTGGATCTTGGGTGGGGAGGGGTGTTCACCTGAGTATAGTGGCCTCACAGTAAGAGGGGTGTTCACCTGTGTATAGCAGCCCCACAGTAAGAGGTGTCAATGTTGGGCGGGAGGAGGAGTGTTCACCTGAGTATAGCCGCCCCGCAGTAAGTGATGTGGATGTTGGGCGGGGGAGGGGGAGGGGTGTTTACCTGAGTATAGCGGCCCCGCAGTAAGAGGGGTGGATCTTGGCACAGAGGTCCTCTAGCCCTAGCCTCTCTCCGGCCGAGATGTCGTAGCTGCTGCGTGGCACGCTGGCCAGCCAGCTGTAGTCCACCCCAGTCTTGATGCGCCGGTACTCGTTGTCCCGCTCACGCTGCTGCCGCTCGGCCTCTTTCAGCTGCCAGCTCAGCTCCAGCATTAGGGTGTCCGTCACCACGTCCGCCGGGCTCCGCTGAGAACTCCTGCGGTAGGGTTCACTCCAGCCGAACCACGAGGCCATGATGTGCCCTCCGAGCCCACCTGAGATGCTGCTCCCTGGAAAATGGTTGCTTACTTTAAACAAACTTTTACACCCTAACTGTGTTTACTGCTATGAGAAAGTTTAAGTAAATCACAAAGAAAAAGTATGGTAAAAAGATTGGAGGTAAATTTTTGTTCTCATTGACAAACTATTTAATGATTCAGTTTAAATTATGATACAAATTAAATTATAACACAATTTAGATTTACAGTATATATAAAATTCTGACCTCAAGAGGAATCTGGACCCTGAAATAGTCTTTGAAGTCTTTGGAAATGCACTTTCAAAAAGGCAAAGGGTTATCAAGACAAAACATCTAAATCAATTAGTTAATCTGTTTTGTTCTTTTCTCATGTTTACCGAGAAAATCTTAGGCACAAAATTTAATCACAGGGGTTGGAAGTCCAGGAGTTCTTTCAACTGCCTTTGGGGTCAGGGAATTCTCCTCTTTTTTTAGTGACTTCCTCTGGGCAGTTTGTATTTTTCAGACGGAAAAAAAATTTAAAAATCTGTTCAGCCCTTTGTGTCAATTAAATTTCAATGTGGTACAACAAATCAAATTTATAGACTGATGAATTTATTTATTGATTGATTGGAGGGCATAACCCACACATGTTTTCCTAGCATCCATAATTGTCCATCAGATCAATGCCCCCCATTGCTAAGCTGCTATTCTGAATGCTTCTTCTGTTTGATTTTTCTAAGGCTTCACATTAGAGCAGTGTGGAAGCTGCATCTCTAAATGTAGCCCTCGTTTCATTTCCAAATCAGACCGACACAATTTACGAACATCCAGGCACGTTAAAAAGAAGAATGCTCGATTAACCTCTATGCCTTTAATTAAAAGTCAAAAAGAGAAACAACTTCAAATTATGGCCATAATTCAACATCTCCCTTTTGCCTAGTACTTTCATTTAAATTTGTGCTTGATAGGTACTAGTGCAACCCAGTTGTTTTCTTGTTTTCTCCTGGCACGTCAATCATCCTATTAGATTGAAGCAAGTTTAAAGATTTTAATATCCATATTCACAGTAGTGAGTGTACCAAACACTTCCAAATTTACTATTTTAATTTACTCGGGCTGAATAATGACTCGGCTTATGCCCAGTATTCCTTAGAGTTTTTGAATTTAAAATATATTGCTGAAGGGATATGCAATGTAAGAATGTGATTGTAAACTTCCTTTTTACCATTTTTATGTCGGAACATTTTATAACGGAATTTTATACTAGAAAGAACTAATACTGGTGTGGTTATGTTAATGCTTATGTCCATTAATTATATTAGTTTCACTAATTGTATTAAATGGTAAGGCTAAACCTAGATCTGCAACAATGTCCATTTACATTTAATAAATTAAAGTATTGCTATCTCTTGATTGTGCATTCATGTAAATGATTTTTGGACTGCAGGTTCACAGGTCCCGTTTGTGATATGTATGAACTACTGAAACCACAACGTACACGTTTATTGGCACTACCTGTGAGTAACAATTATGCGTTGCCAGTGGCACGAAGAACAAAGAACTCGACAAACGGACGGCCCCAGCCTACCCGATTCCTCGCCGCGCTCCGGACTTTTTCTGAGTGAAGTTTCCACTGGGAGGTGTTCTCCGCGCCGAGCCCCTCACTGGACGGATGCCGCAGAGATGTGTGCGCTGCCGGAGCAGTGGCTCCACGGGTTCTAGTTGGGCTTTCACTGTGCCTGTGCCTGCCTCCTCTTCCATGCAATAAGCCCCGCCGAGTCTGTGCCTGCTGTTACTTGTTGCTGGAGGTTGGTGCTGTCTCAAGGGATCTCGGTAGATCACAGCCTGATGAAGCCTTCACTCCTTGATAATGATTTGCGGTTGCCATAGCAATGATTCTAAGCCTATTTGGCCACAATAAGCACTATCAGCTGAGTATGGGGGGGTGATGGTGAGAGATAGATTACGTGGACAAGATTATGATTCGTTAGCTCAGTTCTGGGGTGAATTTATTAGAACAGCAGTTGAAGCCTTTTCCTTAAATAAGTTTCACCCCTATTTCTCCCACTCTAAATGCAATGTGATGACATCTGTTTTATAAGAAAAGTATTTCAAAAAGTGATTATGCATACGTTTTTAAAGGCTTGTTCTTTTTTTTTTTTTTACACACCTGCTGTAAGAATGTTCAGCTTTCACTGCTAACATCAGCGAAGGAGGTATGTGTGGCAGTAAGTTGTAAGTTCTGGCCTACATATGGGAAGGTACATTCAGTCCTACTAATCCAAACAAATGTCTGCACTAATCCTGAACGCTAACACCTATAATGAGGGGGTGAGGTCTTCTCATCCTGATGGTAACACATTGAGACCCTTTGTGTGTGCCGTGTGACAGTAACCTTCTTCTCACCTGAACATCGACGCTGATGTCATGTAGATCATCTGGGGTTCCTGGCAGGTTACCCAGTCTGAAAGTATCCTTCCTGAACAGAGTCTCTCCTGGCAATAGGCCAAGTAAAGACTGACCTCCATGTCTTGCCAATTCTCACTCTTCCGTTAGCAACTCTCCTTCTGTTGTGTTTGGTTGCTTGGCTTTTGTTTGTTTGTCCCTAATGTCTCCTTAGGGCTTATAGAAAGAGTAGTCAAGGCCAGACTTTATTTATTTTCTTTTAAACAATGTGCCAATTGCAAAGGGAAACAGTGGTCTTTTTATGTTAAATATAATCCTACTGAAAACAAAAACAAATTCATATTTATTTATTATTCTTTGTTCGGTTTATGACCTTTTTAACCCTCTGACAAATAATTCTTCATTTTATTAAATATGTTGACGTAGCGAGTTGAATTCTCCCTAGTATGTTTGTTTCCATTTCATCCAAATGTTTAAATATATTGAGTATTCAGTGTAGGGCTGTACATCTACACATGTATATATCGAAACAGAAATAGAACTTCAGTTCAGTTAACAGAACTAACAGAACTTTCCTAGCTGTTTTATTATTATTATTATTATTATTATTATTATTATTATTATTATTATTATTATTATTATTATTATTATTATTATTTTCCTTTTTTGTCTCACCTCACTTGTTTATGAACTGCTGCCTTTTTTTAACATTGCATTTTACATTGCCCATACGTTTATTTTTATGCTCAAGTAGTGGTGTCAATAGCTTTCATGGCTTTTTGTATGTTTTAACCGAATAAATTAATCACAAATAAAGTATGGATAGAATTCCATACGATGACCAGGAAGCTCCCACTTATAGTTGCGGTTTCATAAACCCGCTAACCACTCAAAGTGAGGCTCAGAGAGGCTAGAGGGCCGCCTGCTGCCTAGTAGCAGTGTTACATTGTAAAATAAACCGCTAGTAGCAATGATTTTCTCGGATGAAGTAAAATAATACGCATATTTGATTTCATAGACCTCACACACCCTGTTTATCTGTTTACTAAATGTAATTTCATTCAGCGCAAATCATTAAACATGTCCACTACCGAAACTAGGTAGCTTTAGTAGATGAAAGCAATCCAAATGAAGCTCACTAGTTTCTTTGAAAGTAAAACGGACCTTTTTCTGAAATAATGAATGACTGAATGATCTCAGTTGAGTTGAGTCCAGAGATCCTTCAATATGGGACATAATCAGGCCATTTGCTGTAGCCAAAGACATGATGTTTCGATTCTGATTGCAGAAAGAGCTACAAGAACAGCGATCTCCAAACTGTGGGGGCGTGGAACAGCGTTCGGGTAAACGCTGTGTGAGAGGTTTTGCTTTGAAAATAGAATATAAATTGCATGACAACAACATTATGTGTTGAGAATGAAACGCACTGAAATGCGTGTAATGTAAACCTTATCAAATGTTTAGAAACTATACATTCACGTTATTTCCATGGCAACAACGCACCCCGTCAGTCAGTTTAGTGGCTGGTTACAAGTAATTAAAACAAAACGTTATTTTACGGATGAATATGGACCGGCACTTATGTTGTAGTGACCTCAAACAAAAAATCATAAACTGACTAGAAAAAAAAGAGAAAAAAATGTACGATGAGGCAGTGAGAATATCTGGATTTTGGTTTTGCAAGGACGTGGAGAAATTTCTTTTTATTTTAAAAGTTTTTGTGTGGTAGAAGGTAAGAAATGTCTTTCCCTGAACTACTTTCATTTCCAAGAGAATGCCAACTGTCAACTGTCGCTACTGCAGCCCACCCTTATAATGATGGCATAGGATTGTGGCAGACACTGATGTGTAGCAACGCCAAAAGGATCATGACAGGCAAAGGAGGATGGACCCCTAAACTGGACTTTGATTGGAGAAACAAAATTGACAAACCCTGCTGCTCCCACACCTTTACAGCATGTGCAAAGAGCTGTTGAATAGGGACCATTACTAATGGAATGGTATACTTAATTATATCAGGGAATCAGACTCAATCTCAGTATTGAAATCCAAATTAAAAACATATCTGATTGTCCTTCAGACATCTTGGGTGGTGAGATGGATGGTGCCCCCCTTACTCCTCTTGTTCCTGCTGAGGTTATATAATATTCCACAGCAATTTGCTTGTTAGGTGCTGACCATATTTTGCTTTCTCTATCTACTTTTTCATCCCTCTCTGCCAGGCCAACCAGGGGTTTATTAGTTTATTATTTCTAATGAAGTACCACATAGCAAGAGTCAAGAACAGGGAGTGGGCCATCTGTCTTGCGCTGATGATTATCCCTACAGCCATCCACAAAGTGCTGAAGTGGCTGAGCTGTCAACTCAGCTATTCATCAACTATCAGTTCTTTACAGATTGGCCCCGGGCAGAGCAGGGCAGCCCTATACGCTCACTATGCAAGTTGCGTAGGGCCCCGCAAATTACGCAAGGGCCCCGCCTCCCCCTCGCAAATGGTTTACATGGCTCACGTGTCAGGTAGGAGGGCCCCTTAGCAGAATTTTGCTTAGGGCACCAGGGAGGTCAGGACCGGCTCTGGCTCCGGGTTTTATTTTTCCCTCTGGAAAATGCAGTCTATTAAGGAAATTGTGACAATAACATTGTAAAAATGTGGTAACAAATTTAATTGAATGAAAATCACATAGATTTTACATAGAATTAACACAAAGGCTATAGTGAACCCCGTTTTCTGAATGCTAGTGGTTTTTTTCAAGGTTCATTGTTCAACCACCAGGGGTAGATATTTCATTACTTTATCAAATTCAGACTCCTAGGAGGTTATTTCAAAAGTGCTATAAATGGCAGGGACAGTGATATAGTTGAAATAAGGCCACTTGGTTTCATATTGAGTTACAAAGCTCGGGGAGTGTCACACAGTGCGGGGCACCAGAGTAGGGATGAACCCAAGCGCAGCTCCCACGCGGACCGAATCCCGGCCAGACACGGCTTTCGAGGCACAGCAAGGAGACTTAATCAAAGTTAAACTAAAAATGCGCTTTAATGACACATGGACCCAGGTAGATGAAAACCAGAACAGTGAATCCCAACGACAAAACCTTTGTGACAGGGTTATAAGGAAAACAGAAACCAAGTTGAGAGGTGCAGGACAAATTGAAGGAGGTAGTGGAATGTTAATTGATTAATAAGTAGATTGAAAAACGTGACGGAGTAACAGAAGAGGTGAAGGTGAACCATGGCAGGGAGACTTCATGCCTACAGGTGTAATTGTACAAAAAATATGGAGAATGTAATTTGTGTAACAAAAAAGGTAATGAAAAGAATATGATAAGATTAATACATTTATATTTTCAAATTGTATATTTATTCTCCAAATTTTGTATTTTGTTTGTGACGATTATCGCCATCTGCTTTCAAAACTCTTTTCAGATGCCTTGCAAATACGACTATGTCTCACTGCCAGACAGTGCAGCAAAATCTGGATGTAGGTCATTCCTTGCTGGAAATAAAAAAAAATATTCAATATGATTTTGGAATCTAATAATAGAACAAATAATGAGCAGCATGCGGTGTATGGGTTAGGAGACCTGGAATAATAACTGCGTAGTCGCAGGAGGTGAAGTGCTGAAGAAAGGTATTTAAAGCGCCATTGCTTCTGAAAATATAGAACTCTGCAAAATTAAAAGCAATGTGACTTGTTTATAAGTAATGTATCACAATGTATCCGAGATTTATTTATTTTTTTACTGTAGATTATCTCAAATTTGAACACCACAAACAGGTTTAAGAATGTTCTATGTATAAAATGTTTTGAGTATTTCTTGTAATAATCACACTCATGCATGACAGGAGCCTGCTTCAGGCCATCCAGAGTGAGGGGATGAAAGACCAGCGTGATGTTATGCTTTAATTACGAGAGAGCAATGTAGAGACCTAAGCCTTTTAGCAATGGGGTAACTTCACTGCCTTTGACACGGGAGGCAGGGATTCTAAACATGCCGTATCCGTGACTCCTGGGACATTACAATGCTATTTCTTGGATCTGATTTTTGTTCTCTACAGTGAAGTACATATTGCCTATCATCCCCATCACTAAAGCCAAGCTCGTCTTCACTTACCTCTGGAGGAATCGTTAGATCTGGCTTTTCCTTTTTCCTTAATCTGTAAAACTTTTAGGTATTCATTGTCTGAACCTAAGAAATACATACAGTGTATGGGCTTTAGAGGCTTTCAGATCATCATCCATATGTCCAGAAAGGTACTCTGCATATGAGGGTTACGGTTCTTTACGTGGAGATTTGAGTGTTTGTGCTTCTCGTTGCAAGAGCCCTTTTGGGAGTAAACCACAATGGGATGTCCCCTGTGCAAAAAGGGGACCTCATAACTCAGAAAGCACAATGCTGTCAGTAAATATGCACAAAGTGGAGCAAAGGCTGTCAGTAAATATGTTACTCTCCTTTATCGTTCATCCATGCTTCATTGTGTTGGTAAGTCCCCCCCAACCCCTCCACATTGTATCAGAAACCACCCATTTGTGAAGCAGTAAAATGGACCAGCCCAGAGATGAGTTGTCCCTCTTCATTAAAAAAGACACAAAAACATCACATTGTGAAACACTCCCAGCTTTTTACTACTTTCTGCACTGCTACTGCTTTCTCCCTTTCAGAGTGAGGACTGAACAACTGCAGACACAGGCTAGTTGACTATACGCATTGTCTCATCGTCTGTCTACACTGGGGCCCATTCCTACTCTGTCATCACGTCAGACCAACTGCGTCCCCAGGGAACGTTGCATTAGATGTCCAACCACCCCATTTGTCTCCGAGGTACGTGCGCGTCGGACAAAATTGAATAACTGCATTTGTCACAGGGTGTCTCATTTGTCACTTCCTCCTAAATGGGATAATTCCAGTTGTTCAGAATGGCTCATATTAGCAGTAAACTGCAATGTCTGCAAGGACATTTAGCTGGGTTTTATCGTGTCGTAATCAGGGAAAGTCAGCATTCATACATGCTGGTACTTGAATTTTAGCATATTTGAACGCATGACATGGCATGGGCCTCCCAACCTTTTCAGTCTTTTTCCCCACGTATTTATATGAATGTTTGTGAGGAGGCTATGTTAGCTGTGTCCTTCAGATGCAGTCAACAGAACAGAGGGCTGCAATCCAAAAAAAGTTGTTTTCATAATTTGACTAATTTTATTTTTGTCATTTTTGCTTAATGTCACCTGGTCATCTGGACCACAATACATTTATATAAGAACATCAATGGGTCATAATTGGTTATACTAAATACTTGTTAACAGATATTTGTAGTATCATGTGACAAAGAAAAGGGGAAAATATTTTTCAGTGAGCCACAAAGTTCTGAAATAACGTGGCAGAAGGGCAAATAGGGTTCCTCTGAAACTGAAAATGGGCTTCATGACTTTAAAGGAAGGACGTTCCAGATGAATGCAGAGTAAAACTTTACATTTGCTGACATAACCATTTTCATTGTTCTTTGACACAGGAAGTGTTTCAGCAGAGTTAGATCGGTGGATTGTGATCAGAGGTCAGGGTCTATGGTCAACACTGACTGTTACTCAGCTTATTTCCTTGCATCCAAGTCACTTTAAAACAGAACCCATATTTAAACAGTAAACATTGCATAAAGCTTAATGAAATCCAGAAAAAAATGGTCACAGCTTCGCTGTGTTGTGGAACACTGTTACATTACTGAATTTGTCAAAGGTTGAAAAAATGGTAAGAAATGACAGCATGCCAGGGCTTAATTTGTGCCGGATCCTGCCGGAACAGGATCCAGGACCTCCCAGGTTCGGACCGGCACCTATTTGATTGGATCTGTGTCCAATTCGGAATCGGATTCGGACACCTATTTTGATTGCACTCTCTCTGTGTTCCGGTTTCCTGATTTACAAATTGAGCACTGCGGTACGCGTGAAAGGTAAGATGAGTCCTCACAAAGCTCTATAATCTTTAGACACAGCTAACGCATCCTGTTTTACAGCAGAAGGTTAGCAGGACACACATTCTGACGTCGTGACCCTGAGAGAAAGCATTCTAAAGCCTAAATGAACTAACAGAAGGAATGACATCACAGCATTGAGGCGTACATCGCCGCTGAAAAGCTGCGGCCATCTGGCTCGCTAAGGCCTTGAACGACGTCCGAGGGGCGCGGCCCAAGCACAATTTAAAACCAATTCCTCCGCTTCAGTTCCAGCACAACTGCCTTTTTCGTTGTTTTTCCAGCGATGAATCCGGTTACAAAGTCATGGCCGTGTTTGATTCAGAATCGGCAGAACAATATGACCGCTGATGCACAACACAGGGATAAACTTCAGTGACCGGCAGCAATGGTATTCATATTCTGACAGAAGTTGCCTTTTCCAGTGGGACCAATGGTAAATGTGAAAGCTGATCTTGGATCAGCACTTTAAGGCAACATTAAAAGTAATTACTTCAGGTATTCAGCGCCTTTCTCTCCAGTGCACAAAGTGCTTTACAGACATTTTAAACAGTAAAACAAAAGGAAAAAAGGCACAATTACAGAGGGATACGATTAAAAATGTAAATGCATAAAATAAAATAGCAATGTAATACAGCACCTATAATCAAAGGACAATCAGAGGCTTAATGTTACCCACAGTTAAAAGTTCATAAAAACATGCCTTAAAGGTAGTTTTAAAAGAAGACACTGGTTCTGTTGCTTTAATCTCTTCAGTTACAGAGCCTAGGAGCCTTAGCAGAAAATGCAGTCTGCTTTAGATTTTAGCTTGGACTCTGGAAGTACTTTATCATTCAATCTGAGAGGCTATTTTGTTAGGGGTTAAAAGCTCAGTAATGTAATCAGGGCCTCTCCCATGTCTGGCCTTAAAAGTAATTAATAATCTTTTTTAATCAACACTAAAAGCAATGAGAAGAGATGCAAGGATTGGAGTAATGTGTGTTCTCTTGTTATTCTGAGGGAGAAGCCTCACTGCTGAATTTTGAACCAACAAGGGCTTAGCGGTATAAAGGTATAAAGTGAACTACAGTAGTCTGGCCGCGATTAAATAATAGCACTAATTACCTTCTCAGAATCTCACAAAGACTAAAAATGATCTAATTTTAGAGAAAGTTCCCAGCTGTATCTGAAATGTTTGAACCATTTTTTTGTGTGCAGCTCAAATTTAAAAAATTTCTCGGGGAGGCTGGTTTTATATTGGATGTTACCTGTTTTGAAACTTCCAATTTATCCTAACTTAGAAAATTCCTCAATGCGGCCATTCAACAATTTAATTTAGACATCTCAAGTCTAACATGATCAAGAGAAAGTATAATATATAATATAATATAACTGGCCCCAAAATTACCTCCTGATGGATGCCACAATTAATTGGCGCAGAGGGAGACTCAAAATCAGCAATAAAATCTGAAAACCATCTGCCTGAAAGGAGAGGTAAAAACTAATTTAGCGCTGTGTCACAAACTCCCACCAAGTTTCTTTATTGAAATGGCAAGATAGGCGGTATCTAAAGCAAACTAAGGTCTAACAGAACCAGCACAGAGCCCTCGTGAGGTTGCTTTTTTTTAAAAAATATGGTACCATATTTACATAACGTAACTAGTGGCCATTTTGCATTTTATTCATTTAATGCTCTTCTTCTAGCCAGCTTTCCTCAATGTTTCCATTGTGGTTTTTTTGTACTTTTTGATCTGTCATTTTTGCCATTGGAAGGAAAAAACTAAATATCTTGTCCTGTCCTGTCATGCATTATAACGTACATGAAAGGACATTTATCATTCAATAACTGTTTCTAGTAGCCCTCTGGGCCCTTTTTGCAGCTTTGAGAAGCTTTTTGTCCTCAATAAGCCCCAGAGCCACTGGTCGTGAGACTGAGACTACCCCAGCAGTGTTGATGTCAGTTCAGCTAAAGAAACCCACGCTTGACAGAGCAGCGTGTAGGAGTTACCCTGTTACTAAGTACAATCTTCTGATTCTGCAGTCGATTTTGCATGAGCTATCTCGCTTCGAGATATCGTGCCACATCCAGGTAGCCGTGATTCATGCTCGGCCTTGTTTGCGTCTTTGCCTTCTTCTGAGAATCTATTCATGAGAATTATCCTCTGCGCAGCACATGTGATTGTGCAAAGGCTGGTGACTCAGATGGGGGAAAGAGGAACTGCCTCGGTCTGCTGTGTGATATAGTAAGGGGTGTTGGTGTTATTTTGGATAGGCTTGGAGTGTTTGAATACCAAATGAGTGGGGGCTGGGTGATGGGAGCTCAATGCACAGTTTCCCAGTGGTGGCAGGGAATAGGCCACATCCTCCCCCAGCTGCCTCATTCCAATTACATAAGGACTGAATACGTTTGGTAATCCTGCGAATGGTGCACACAGTTTCATAGTGTACTTCTAAACTTTGTATTGTTATGTAAAGATTCAACGTGATCTGAGGCAGGAGAGTTAAAGGAACGTGGCAGAGTGAATAAAAACTGATGACTGTCTTAAAGATTATCTGGGATTGTTTTGCCCTTTGATCTACAGCTTTATCAAGCACGTTGTATTGACATTGGGGAGAATCATAAACCTTTAAATTAATTGTACCCTGTTTTTAATGTAGAATGTGCTTGTGGGATAAATAATGACAATCTCCTGTTTGCCGTCCGCCATAGATTTACACTTTCCTGGTTTAGGTCCTCAATTTTTGTTCCACCCCAAGTCTACTATTAGAATCCGCCTCTCTGGAATTTATCAGCATGCATGTCCAGGAAATGGGAAAAACCCACATGGTCCATTGGTTTCCAGTGTGTCCTCTTTCCTTAACCAGCTATCAGAATTTATAAGCATTACTAATAAATTAATTTATGAACTCCAGAGAGTCCATAGATCGGAGCAACTCCCAATTAACTCTAGTTTTAGGAGAATCATGGGAAATGTGTCCTTGTTCACTCGATTGAAGTAAGGGGGTATGATAACTGCTGTTGAAACAGCAAGCCAAGTAAATGAGTAAATGTTAGGAATGTATAAATTGATAAATTAGCAGAGCCAAACCCTGTCTTTTACAGCAAATAATGTTTGCTAATTATGTATTCAATCAAAACAGACCATTATGCAGGGTTGAGTTTATTTTATACATTCTGGACCCCATTTATAAGAGTCAGCTATTTTGACGGACTAGAGTTAAAAACTAGGAAAACGTCAACCCACTTCTCGAGAGTAAGAACTTGTTTTAAATGAATCTCTACTTGGGCCATGCATGGTAATAATACATATTGGGATTAACTGGAGCAGGAACTAAGCAACTGAAGTGCTTAATTTCCAATCCAGAACGCTTTTTCAAACACAGCGATGTTAAGCCTTAAATGCCATTTAGGCGTAAAAATCCTGACAAAATCTGAACTAATATTTAAAGTATTAGTACTTAGTCAGTGAGGGTTTAATCACAAGCTTGTGGATATTGTAAATCATCTAATGTTGATTAGGTTAGCCTCAAAGATGGCTATACTTATGTAAAAATTTTAAAGCGTACCTTTTTGATATACAAAAACATTTATTTATATTATGTACTTGATTTTCATGAGTTCAAAAGTGCTATTCTCCATAGGAAATTTTACACTCTAGGCAAACAAATAAAGATTAAAAGTAAAACCGCCCAAAACTCAATCATTAAAATGTATGTGCTGAGTAACTAGCGTGTTATATATAAACAGTATTAAGCTTATTGTTTAATACTGTGGTAATAGCATTATTTCAGAACCAATTTTATTTTAACTTTATTCAATTTTATTTGACGAAATATGTACTTTTTTGTTGAGTCTAATGGTTAACGGGCTTCTCAATCTGTTTCAGCACTCAGCATTGTAGGTGAGGCCCTCCTTCACACAGAACAAGCAAAAACGGCTTGCCTGTTCAGCAGCTAGTAGAGCAACTAAAAGCATTCAAATGGCTGCCAAATCATTATTAGTATTGCGCTTAGAGGCGTGATGCAGGTTCAGCTCATCCCTTCCCTAAATACGTAACTTATTGAATCGTTATTCCCCAAAGAAAAACTCGGTAGCCAGTGGTGGACTGGCCGTGGGGAGCACCGGGACATTTCCTGGTGGCCTGAGGGTATTAATGAAAAAAAAGCGGTCTGGTGGTTTGCGTGAACAGGGTGGCCTGGGATGGAGTCAAATTCCCGGCCGGAATTATTGTTTCAGTCCGCCCCTGTCTGTAGCTCTTACTACTGCAACGTCCTTTTGATGAGAGTGTTGATGGGGATGAAAGAAGGAACCGAGTGTTTTGTCACATGGGTGGCAGAGCCAAGGATGGCGAAAATTCAGTCAGTTTGTCAATTGTGTTAACCACGCATCAGATGAGTTCAGGCTATCATACAGTGTTGCGCAACTTAAAAACGCTGCAGTGAAGAGCGAATTAGAATTCCTATTTTTGATGTTCTAAAGACTATTAACGTGGTTCACAACTTTTCTTGACCTTTCAATACCACGGTTAATTTTGATATACATGATTTGATTCCATTAAAAAAATATGCTTCATTATTTTAGCGAACACTCTCTTTTCTTGTCTTGTCATCATTTTTTACTTCCTCTTCCAAATATTTAATTCCTGATTTTTGCAGTGGGACGTCAGTTCAAAAAAACAAATTCCTCTGCATGGCCGCTGCCTTGATAACCAAAGTGAGAGTGCAAAGCCATTAAACCCCTATAAATAAATAATAGCACAATTTAAGTAAATTTTTCTCTTTTGATAAAGGTTTATGTGACCTTATCTATAGAACTATATGCCCATCTGTATATTTACTTTTGGCATCATCCCTTTTTTTATAACATTTTTTATTTTTATTTTTGAAAATGATTCCTCTAAATACAGTTCCTTTGGCTAACGTCCGATCTTCCCAGCAATGTTGAATGCAACATTTCTCTTCTTCTGTTTCCAAACCCATTCAGTGTTTAACAAGTGCATCAGCACACATTGTGAGGTTAGGAGGGTTGGAATGTGCTTAGAAATACAGAAGCCAAACTGTCTCTAAGTCAAACATCACCCTTTCACTGTGCAGTATAACTCCAGTGTTAAACCTTTGTTCAGTAACCAGGAGTAACCAGTGTCTGCAAAGTGAAATCTTATACATGGTTTGGCAGACCAATCACATTTGGACTATTTTCTCAAAGCATGAAACATTATTTTTTGCTAGTTGCACGCTCTGTAAGTGACAGCAGAGGCTGATTTAACTGCAGTCTTGTCCTCTCTTCTTAATCTGGTTGGCAGTAGGTTTATCAGTACAGCATTAATAATTGCAGGTTGTCCTGAATGAACTCTGTGATCAGAGTGATCAAAGTCTGCCAGATTGGTGACTGAAGCATACTGTATGCCCGGTCGGCGAAATGTTAACCATTTCCTTCCCACCACACATTGTAATACTATTTCTGAACCATTTCATTTGAATGTTTTTATTTACATATATTCATACTGCCAGCCGCACATTTCCAAAAAACAAAAACAGACTTACTTACTTCTTTACTCACCTGTATATTTGGTTTGAATTTTGGAGTAAGGTTTTTCTACTCTTAAAATGTAATCAGTTGGTTTGATTTTGTTGAACCCAAAATATAAAAATATAAAATATAAAAAAGAAAAGAAAAACCATTTATAAGTTCTACTGTTCAGGACACATTAAACTAAAACGAAAAAACAAAAGTATGACCAGGACAAGACGGTAAAATCAATACCCAGATTTTCATCAGTGCATCATGGATCAATTTGTATTACGTGGCTATCCCAGCAGAGCTTCTCAGAATATGTATTAAAATTTTCCCTGATTCCCTAAAAAGCACCTGATTGGCAATAATAATAGGAATTTTTATTTATGTAATAATAATAATGCTCTATTTGTTAGCTTAGCAGACATCAGAGAAGCTTAAGTAGTGTATTGTTTAAAATATTTTACATGGCTGGATATTTACTGAGGCTGTCCGGGTTAAGTAACTTTCTGACCGTTAGCGCTACTACCGTATGTCTCCTACAGTCAAAAATATCCCTCTTTTACCACAAAAGAGGCCTCGGTCGTTTTCCTGTTACAGTGTTATCACGTGATTTTACTAAAGGTGGAAAGGGCCTTTACAGCATTATCTCAAGTGTTTTTTTATATATAGCAGTAATCCTCCTGGAATGAGGCCCCTCTCTGTGACAGCTCAGCTTCAAATCCTCAGAGGCTGGTCGACTTGTGAAGTTCCACCCATGTCTCCCACACCACAGAGTGGACTACCACTCCAGTTAGGGTTAGGGTTCTAACACATCGTCCTCTGGTCATAATCACACACTAAATGTAATAAAAAATAAAAATAATTCCCATTGGCTGTTTGATAAAACTTCCATTATCCATGGCCAGAGGTATACTACAGGTAAATGTTGAGGAGTTCACATTAAAAGGTTTAATCTCACAAGACTGGCATACCCAAGCAAAGACGGTCTCCACTTACCTACTTATAATTATGCAGAAACATTCTTTATGTTGCTTGGCAGGCAAGTTGTGAAATGAAATGTTCCAGCAGTTCTTCAGGCATTGACTGAAGGCCTTTGAATCACATGATTGCTGGAGATAAAGGGGTTTCCCCAAGTGTGTTTTTTTTAATCATAGGAATGGTTATTTGACCCAAAATTATTTACAACATGACACAGCGAATTTATTTCTTCCATCAACAAAATTATTTAAACACTTTTCTCTTTTTCAGTCTTGTTATTTTTTCCTCCACTTTTTTTTTGTATCGGCACATTTTGCGAGCTGAAAGTGACAAATTCATCCACATGGTAGCTTCCATAACTACAGCTAGGACATAATATCCCTTAAAAGTGAGTTTAAATAAATAATAGCAAAATTTGTTATATTAACTTCAGAACCATTGGGATGACTAACTCTTTTTTATGGTTTAAGCTTTTGATAGTTTATGAACAGCAGTGCAATTTTCTCCATATCTGTCGTTGTGCCGATTTAAACTGTACATAATGCATGTTATAGCTTTAAACAGCTACAGCCACTGCTGAAGGCAAAGCTGCAATCTCTAAAGAAGTGAAATAATGCATTATGGGGTCTGGTGCCTTGAAAGCCATGAGCAAAGGCACCTGGGAGAAAAACAGCTCCAATCACGACACCTCCATTAAGCTCAGTCACGTGGGCAGTGAGGGACCCAAGAAGTGGCAGCAGGTCTTCTGTGTCCCTCGTTGTCCAACTCCCAAAGCATCGCTACCTCCACACATATGTAGTTTCATATATGGCTTACCTTTACCCCTGATTCATTTATACAACTGGCTGGCAATTTACTTAAGTAATTTTGGTCTGGTACATAGTTTATGCATAACAGTGGCCCTGATCTCATTTGAGCTTGCAACATACTGATACAGTGCTTAAAAGAACAATGCAGTGGGAAAAAACTGGCTTGATATTTGTTCCATTTGTTCTATTGATTTCTCATCTCTAATAGTCCTTCCTTTTGTTCCTTGGCCAAATATTTTGGAAATAGCAACCTTGAACACAAGCCCATAAGTGTAATGAAAGCCCTCAGGGGAAATAAAATTGTGAGCATAAACATGAATAAATTTATTGTGGGCATATATAACTCAGCTGATTCCTGAGTCATTGAGTTTAAACATGGCTAACTTGACCAATCGAGTCTACTTTTGCAGACCCCTCTTCTAGTAAGAACCACTTCCTAGTGCTTGCCGATTCTTCCCACAGCACTACGTACACCTGAATGCTCCCAAAATAGGAGGCGCAAATGATGCGACATTGATTGCGAAATTTGAAATCACCTGTTTGCATTTACATCTGGAAGACCATGGCAAGGCCTCATTTCTGCACTTCACAGACCCATTCACCAGATGGAAGGATTCATTCTGCCCTGTGGCAGTTTGACCAGACAGTTTGCACTCAATACAATGGACCAGTTAGTCGTGTGGGACAGAACTTTGGGGAGGTGACTGGTGTTTGAATTGAATGCCTGACCATCTGGTTCAGTGGCTTTGTTCATGGGATTCCTAAGCTGTAAGGAAGGGGTGAGGAAAGGTGCCACGAGAAGCTAAAGAGTACACCCCTGGGTTGTAGTCAGGACAGGTGGGCCAGAGCTGAAAATGGCCAAAGGTCAAATGAGAATGAAATGAGACAATGATTAAATAAAAGTAACTGGAGTGATCTACCAAGTAAAGGCCAACTACTCAATGCTGTCCAGATGCTGGCAACTTTCACAATTTCTTAGTAATGTAACACACAATCTACATTTTCCATTTTATACATTTTTTCCTTTCACAGCTTACCCTTTGACCAAGGCAAACAAAACCAAGCTTCTTCGCAGCTCTTTGGCTGTTCCTTCTCATGTTAGGTCTCCTTAGCACAGTCTCTAGCTGCAGGCCTTACTTTTGGTCGGCCAGGCAATAGCTGCACAGACTATCCAATTAAATATTTAGGACCTTAGCTTGTGTTTTATTACCAGGAACTGGTTAAGAACATACATTTGATATATGTAATTGAGAACTAGTAGTAAAATCCAAGTCATGAATGCCAATTTAAATTATTTAAAATAGTTTGTCATGAAGTGACCTTTAAGTCTTCAGAGCAAATTAACTAAATTGAAGGATTGAATACGTATTTGAACGCAACTCCGCCCTATTGAAGAATACCTTTCCGTTTTATAACATTGAGATTGTACTTTGGACATTCACAAGACTACCCACATAAGTCTTTCTTTGGCATTCAAAAGTTTAGAATTAACTTAACCTGCTGCCGTTTCAGAAAAAGGAATGTACAGAGAAACAATGAACATCACACAGAGCGGTCAGATAAAACTGTACCAAACAGCCATGTTTAATTCACAATGACACTTGTTTTGTCCAAAATCCAGTTAACATTGTACATTTAAAATCCAAAAATAACACTCACGTTCATTTTCACAGACAGAGTTGTTGGCCCTTTGTGACCCATCTAGCTCTGCAGTCACAGCGTAAAAGTAACTAGATATTTCTAACAGAGGAACGTGTTAAAATACGTTTCCTGACATATTCTACATTGCATACATTTAACTCGAGTGGAAATCGGAAATGCACTCATGAATCACCTTTGAAATGACAGCATATACAACCTTTATAAATGTAATGAATATAGAGATTCCAAACTCTTAAAAAGGCCACTAAGATGATTGAATATGACAAAACCTAACATCAAATTTTAAAATCCTGAACCAAACTACGAAGAAGAAATAAAACAATGCTATTTAGGATCGGAAATTGCAGAATTTCAGAGGGGTATTGTCCCCATCTGAATAACTTATATAGTAGCTCTTAGCACCTTTAGAGTGTCTGGGTTTCTTTTATAGGTCAGTAATTCACACAACACACTTCAGTTTGGTCATGCAAAGTAGTAGAATGCTTTAGCAGCGTAAAACCCATAGATGTGGATTAAACAAGATTGCTTCCTTAAACATTCACTTTGGAATAGTACATTAAAGGGTAATATTCACCCATATAGAATCACCTCCCGCCTTAGTTTCAAAACTGAGTTTTTTTTTTTCTTTCTAGTTTTAGCCCAGTTCTCGTCAGCTTCAAATGGCAGACCTTTACAATTACAGAGTTGAAGGCATGTGCAAGGCCTCAGATTTTGAAATAATCGAGTTTGCTACCTCTATTAAATGATGAAAAATACGTATGTAACCATTTTCAGTGCTTTTGAAAGTGTAAGTCTAAGGCATATTGAAAAGAAATGACTACAGAGACTGTTTATAAAGTGAGTTTCAAGGCAAGTACAAGAATACACAGTACTAAAAAAAATAAAAAATAATCACTTCTCAAATTCTACATTACAGCATAGATGCTTTATGCCATTACCAGAGGCAGAAAACTCACAAGGGTTTTTTTTTGTTTTTTTTTTTAAACTACTGTGAAATAAATTTAAAATATTCTATAGGTAACTAATAACTTAAACGCATAAATTATTTTTTTTCCATAAAACAATTTCCAATAGGGATCAATGACTGAAGATATGTGAAATGCCTACTCAAATTAATAATCTTCCTACACAAAGACATTTGGGTATACTTTGATGTACATCTGGTGATCCGTTTTTCCCCACGGTCTGTACTGAGAATCTAGAAGCTTTGTCACCGCTACGCTGCCCAACAACTTTGACAACACAACGATAATGAAACGCATACAGCTAGCCCTGCTGGCAGCTGCGTGAGAGGTGAGCCAACATGGATTATCATTTTGCTGCAAATGTAGGTCTGAGAGGAGGGGCAGAAGATGAAGGAGGTATTGGGGTAGAGAAGCTCTCCAAAACAAGAGCTCTGCTAAACCCACCCATTACCCAGTCTCTTTGAATTTCCCTAGCCCCCCCACCCCCCTTCTCTACAGTGAGGACTCCACCTCTCTCTGGAAGATGACCTTAGGGTCCTGCTTGGCCATCATTTGAATGGTGCCATCAGACAGGGCCTGCTCCTGAGGGGCATTCTCCTGGGACTCGTTGATGACCTCCATGGCAGCCTTGCCATCCCCGGCCTTCTTCTCAGGCTTGTCGGCGGTACCGCAGCACAGCTTGGGGGCACACTGGGTCCGACAGGACAGCTCGCACAGGGAGATGCATGACTCAGAGTTGACGGTGACAAACTCAGGCTGGATGGTGGTGGCATGGATGCCCTCGTTGTGGAAGAAGTCCTTCAGGCGCTTGGCCACATCCATGTAGGAGGTGGGATCGTGGCACTTGATGTGGGCCGTGGCGATAATACGGCTGCCGGCCAGCTGCCAGATGTGCAGGTCATGGACGGCGAGCACACCTTCCAGCCTTTGGAGCTTATCCTTGAGCTGGTGCATGTCGATCTGCTTGGGCACAGTCTGCAGCAGGATGAGGGCCGACTCCTTCAGCAGGGGGTAGGTGGTGTAAAGCAAGATGCCCACCATTATGACGCAGAGTGTGGGGTCCAGGTAAAGCACCCAGCAGGGCCCAGCCGAGGGCACAGTCTTGTTGCTGCCATTGAGCATGCCCACCAAGGTGTGGTTGATGTGCTGGTGATCGGTGCAGTGGCTGTCAGAGCAGGGGTTGACGCAGGGCTCGCCCGGCATACAGGGCTGCCACACAAAGGTGAAGATGAGCGCGTTGACCACCACGATGACTGAGCCCAGCGCATCTCCCAACACGTGCAGGAAGACCCCCCGCATGTTGAGCTGGGAGTCCGAATCCTGGCACGGTTCTAGGTCCTCATAGGGGGCACTGCCATTCATCTGGACCTCCAGGCTATCTGTCCGCAGAACTTCTGTAGTAGGTAGAGGGGAGACGTTAAAATAATTAAAATTATACGCGTCTGCATTCAACTTGGTTTACCATATCATACTCAACAGTTCAGATATTTATTGTTTACGCTTCAAATTGTTTTTATCTCCAAGTGGCATGCTGTCATAGCAATGCTGGACAACACAAAACAAACCATGTATGTATTATACCCACTGGTTGTAGAAAAGCATTACATTCAAGAGCACAGTCACCATATTCATTATTGGTTAATGGCCAGACCTTGGCTGTCAGCTGGCTGCTTCTGATGATGTATAACTGGGTACCTATCATCTGTGCACCAAACTGAAAATGTGGGTCTGTTTATTGAAGCTGGCAGCCCTTAGTTCACGATCTTAACCCCCTCTGTTCCAGATGTTTACAGCTGCTGTTTATTGAGGGACACACACACACACACACACACACACACACACACACACACACACACACACACACACACACACACACACACA
>JAOYSI010028539.1:0-12039 GCA_025775065.1 Hiodon alosoides
TCTCTCTCTCTCTCTCTCTCTCTCTCTCTCTCTCTCTCTCTCTCTCTCTCTCTCTCTCTCTCTCTCTCTCTCTACCTCTAACCACCACCCCCTCCTTCGCGTTCTCTCAGTCCTCCCCCCCACGGCAATCCAGCACAGAGCAGCAGCCTGCATCCACCCCTCTCCGGGTAACAGCAGACATCTGACATCCCCGGTCTAGGCAGTTGAGACACGGAGGGACGCACCAAGTGATGATACTGCACCAACCTCAGCTCGCACCAGCGAAAACACAAGAATAAAAACTGACTTCTCCAAGAGGAATAAAAACGTTCGCCTTTAGACAACAACTGCCCATGAAGATGTCTAACGTTGACATGGTCTTAAACGCCACCGACCGGGTGGTCAAATGTAGGTGGAATTTAGTTTTCTTTATTTACTTATTTATATGCATTTATAATGCAGCTTAATTTGAGCAGTACTCATATGTTCATTATAAGACTAGCTGGGTTGGGTTTTCTACGTTGTCTATTCTCATATAGGGGCAATTTTTGGGAGAATGGTAAATTCTTTCCTTGAACTGATTAACCCCCACCCCCACCACCAACATTTGGTACCTATAGACTGCGTGTCATTTATTTATTTATTTATTTATTTATTTATTTATTTATTTATTTATTTATTTATTTATTTTGCCGGGAGTGGGGGGGGTTGCTTTGAATGTCTTTGCGGGTGCTGCGTGCGGCGGTGATGCAGCAGGATTTCAGTATAACGGAGTGTTATAGAGAGTGCGCTTGGTGAATACGTGTATCACTATACAATCGATTGGATGAACAAAAACAGGGTACATAACTAGAGGACGAGAGATTTTTAATTACCGTCTGGTTCCGATGACACATCTTGCTCTCTAATGATGACAACGAAGGCAAGACTTAAAGGTATAAATCCCATATTTCGTTTTCGGATGTTAGCAACTTACCGCTAATGTTCTTGGACGTTTTTAGCGGTCAATGTTATCCAGTTGGAACTAATGTGTAAGGGTAAACATAAAGATTATTTTACGTTAAAATTTGTCTCATGGTCTACCCTTTAAATGCCTGTATCTTCGTTGTGACGTTTTGTATGTGGACAACGCCGGTTTTTAAAGTCATTTTTATAGCGACCTCCCTGTGGCCAAGGGAATCTTTACTAATTGGCCCACAGAGAAATGTAGCCTAAGATACGCGGTCAATACGGGTTAATGAAATACGGGCTTTTGTTGGGGATAGTAATAGTAATCAGATTTGCATAATTCCCTACCAATGTTCTTGAGTTACGAATTAGGCGGAGTGATCCCAATGTTTTCGTGGCCTGGAAAATGTTGTATCTCAATTAAGTCAGTCTTATCACCGCTCCCACGTAGGCAGAATGGGCTCTGTGTTCACTACAGTGTGGGCAGCGTACTGCAGCCTACTGTAAATGGCATGCACTGTGTTTACAGCATCGTGAAGAATGCGTTGTTTGTGTCACTCTCTTACATGATGTATGTTGCCTGTTAGGTCAAATATTAAACTATCCTATTTTCACTCCATGACAGTGTTGTATTATATGGTTTTGAATTTGAGGTAAAAGGCATGTCATCTCATTATTCTAGCCCTATATTGTCAACACCTCACAAGCCCTGAATTGGTGAAAAGTGCTTGTAGCTACACAACATGCATGATTAGGTCTGGGGTTTAAAAGCATGAACTTTGTAAACTTTGTTCATTTTTACCTATTTATTTTGTGTTTGGGTTTAGAGGAGAACTCTGACTGACATCTGTCACATGGTGTGTAACCTCTGTCACGTGGTGTGGAACATCAAACTGTGCACCAATAGCTTGATGACTGATTAAGAAGCTCTTCCCCCTTTTTTTCACGTATAAGCCAGTCGATACTCGGTAGGACATTTCTGCTGTCAGTACAGAATTTTGCTCACTAATTTCTTTCTCTACCTGGACCCTTATGACACAAAATGGGTGGTAAATTTAGCCTATTTATCCCATCTGTATACATGTGAGGTTTGTTTGGGGTAAAATGTGTCCCTGGGTAAACAAAGATATGGTATTGTAAGAAGCAGCTTTTTTTTTATTTTCCAAGCCAACACTTGGCATCAGTGACAAAGGCAGAGACCAGGGTAAAGGACTGAAGCTAATGATCACATTAAATTAAAGATTTAACCCACAGTTCTTCCAAATTTGTCCTCAGTAAGCATTGGTGTAGAGAATGAAAGCATAACTGAAAATACCAGTTTTCGGTCAGTGTTGTGAGCGCCGCTCTGAAAAATTTTAGCATCATGGTGAGACCGTTATAGCTAGTGATTTGTCAGGGTTTTTTGTAAGTTTATGATTGGAGCAGTCTTTGGGTGGGGTAGGCCATGCAAGTGTTGGGCATGTGATAGGAAATGTTTGCAAGGGGGCCAATGATGGGGCTTGTGTGGGGGTTGAGGTTAGGATGAGCACATGAAGAAGAGAGGAACCAGGTTTGTAAGTAGATAAATGCTCAAGGATAAGGGCTGAAGGGGTAGTTAAGGATTCTTTTATAACCAGAGGGTGTTTTAGGGATTGTTATTGGACACAAAATGGACTGTCGTTTAGATTGTCATGGCAGACACAGTTTTCAGTGCTGGTGAGTCAGAGCTCTGAACTGCAAACCCAGGACAAGGAGAGGTAATGGAATAGTCCCTGACTAATGATCTAATGACTAGTGATCACCTTTACCAATTTTACCAATCTAATATTTCACATTGGTAAACCTGTTTCTGTGGAAAATTTGTCAAGGTAAGGAAATCCAAAGAAGAGTTTACTTCTTTCAGAACTGGCATTACAAATAGGACTTTTTTTACTATATAAATAAAGTGATTAAGCATGCATTTATAATTAATGTTTTAATGTTTTTCTCTGACAATAATGCTTATGGAGTAAGTTCCCTCCATGGATATGACACACAGAGAGCTTGTGTGATGCTCCATGGCAACACTGCCATGAATATGTATTTGACGGCACTGTCCAGGGACCCCCATCAAACAGGAAATGGCTGGCCTTTTTTTAAAAAAAGTTTATTGTACTCCTACCTACCGGTCTGTCCCTTTGGAACGAGTGTAGTGGCTGGTTCAGGCAGAGTTTCTTCAAGACATGGTTTGTCGTTAAAGGAGAGAAATTAAGACTTAATCTTAATGAAGCGGAACCATCAGAGGTGTTCATTGTTTCCACTGCTGGTGCACAGATGGTCTTTAGTGAGCGAGGCACACATTAATTGCAGAACTTCAAACGGCTTTAAAAAAAAAAAACCCTTCAAAGACTCGCCAAGATGCGCTGCCGATCTGGGTCAGAGGCAGACGCGCCGCACGCACGCGCACACCCGCTCACACTCACACCACACCTTTTTCACACTGCTTTCTCTACGACATTTTTCCCACCTTACACCCCCACTTTACACCTCTATCCTCTGCTAGTTCATGCCTCTTCTTACATCTCCTTCCTCTCTCCTCCTAGAAATCTGTGAGAAGGGCATAGCAATACGTATGGTTTACAGGAAGAATGGAGGAATTGACTGGGGTATGGTGGTACCGAGAATCAGGAGTTCAGGGTGTGTGTCAGCTATCACTCTCGGTCCAGAAAGCAGGATGTGGGTCAGTATCTGTTCCTCATGGCTTAGCATGTGGGGCTACGTTAGTACCCTGCTTCCTTCAGAGAAGATTAGTGGGGTTATACTCGAAGTGTAAGTGTGTAGGGCTGCATGCAGTGCATACAGCCGGGCTCAGTGTATAGGTCACGAGCAGGTACATACTGCTGAACAAACGGTGTAGGTCAATGATAAGTGCATCCTTGCAGGGTCGATCGGAGAGCTAGACTAAACTTCATGCTGTGGAGGTAAGTTTGAGTGCTATTATTAACCAAGGAGGGCAATGTGTAGACCCATTTGGTGTCGGTTCTTTTCTTGACTGTGTCAAAATTGGAATTTTTTTTCCCAGTTGCCGCATTGTTTAAAATGATCTCCATCAAGAGCGGCAACGGTGTCCTCGTTACTCTTTGTAATGTATTGTGTAACATCATGATAGTGACTTACAAGTAGTAAGCGCAATTTTTTGAGGTGTTGTGTGCCTGTTGACAGCTGTGGAAAAAGTGCAAGTTATTTGCAGTGAGGTTGGGATACTGGACAATGGTGGTAGTTTGGGAGGGTTATTGAGGGATTGTTCCAGTTGGCTAGGCTAATGCCACAGGAGATTAGGAGACCCAGGATATGGATGATAACTTTGTGGCAGTACTTTAGGGGTACTGTTAACGGGCAAGGCTTTGAGTGGCCTACTTTACAAAGTGTGATTCTGGGACATTATCTGTGTTAGCGCTGGTGGGGGCTCTGTAAGCCACCATGAAATCTGCAGTGCAAAGGCTTTTAGTGGGGCGTCTGTCTGGGAGAGGGAACTCCTCTGGGAAAAAGTTCCAGTGTTGGGTGTCTCTTAAGGACGAGGGAATTTCAGCCACCCCAAATTATCTTTTCTGAACTTTAATATCTCAACTAAAACTTGCTACATCTTTAGCAACTACTTAATTCCAGTGAACATAGTATTACATTAAGTTTTATATTACCTAACAATATCATTTCAACATGATTGGTTATTACTAACGTTATTACAAGGGTCAGTTCAGATTTCCTAATATTCTTGTTACGTTTCATTAAGTTAAATCAAAATTAAATTTATCAACACACAAAAGTTTATATTAATGGTGTTCCCGTGGTATTCCTCAGACAGGACTGCCCCTTTCTTTACTCCATTGAACCAGCGGTATTCAATCCTGGCCCTCCAGTGCCCCTGCATATGCTGGTGTTTGTACCAACCAAGCTCTTCTCATTCAGAATTGATTGTGCTGATAATTTAATATCTACACTGTAAATGATTGGAGTTAATTTACAGCAGGATTTCAACAGTATTAACCTGTTATTTTTAAATACAGCGTTTTACTGTTAATACAAAAGTAAATCTGTTAAATTACTCTCCATTAGCCGTTTTTTAAACAGAACTATAATGTATTTCTAAATTACAGCACTTTACTGATAATCAACTGTCCAAAGGATCTTAAGTAACAGTATCATGCAGTATTTTTTGCATTTTGGGAAAAGCAATTTCGCTAAACTGCACATGTGAAGCTGGATCCGTTATTTTCTTCATCCATCCCCATCTTACTAATTATTTGGTGAGTAGCAATTTTATTTAATTCATAAATCGGCGCAAAGTCTATCAGGGATATTTCCAGTTTGTTTGAGTTACTGAATATGTGCACGTCATGATAGAAGGATTCAGCAGCTAGCTAGAAATGTATAGGTGCTTGCCTAACTTGAATTGGGAATCATACAGTACCTGAATCATTTTCAAATAGCTAATTCATCGAATTTACTTTACAGATTCAAAACACTGTCTTGATAATGTTTTCTTTTCTCACCAATCTAGCTAACTTTCTAATCCTGAAGAACAGTTTTGAAGAACAGTTCCCTGGTTAAAAGTTGCATAACAGCAAATGAGACAATTTCTTCAACTGAACTGTTTTGTTCTGGTCACCTAGTTTAGTTTTCTGAACACTGTTTCATATTTTTCAGTATTTATATTGTTAGTCAGAACAGGTGATATAGTTGATCATGTCAATATTTCTGAGCCTAAGTGCCTTGTACTTTTATTGCACTGTTTTCAACAAAGTAATTTTGAGAGAGAAGGCTTTGTCTTAGGTTTTTTTTAGCACTAGTTTAACATGCAATTGTTCTGCATGTGCAGACTAAAACTTTATATTAAAATAATAAGTGCAATAAGAAGCTGTGGATTTTTTTCTCTCTCACATTGTAATTACATAATTGAAAACTCAGTGATTTAGCTCAGTTCTTCACTCACAAAGAACATTTTGTTATGGTTTGCCTTCTGTGCTTGCAGCTTTGGACAGAGATTTTGGGAAGACTGACGACCAGTAAGGTCTATTATAGCCTTTTTCTTAACAAAAGTGCCTTTAATCATATGTAGTGTGACAATTCCTATGTGTATAACCTGCATAAAATATATAATAAAAAGTTGGTATTAATTTAGGTTAGAAAAATAGGTTTATTAAAATGTATGTAAAAACTAAAAACCAAATAGTGCATTAAAACAAATCACTCAACTGTAGGATACTGTAAAAGAAAAAAACAGCTATATAATGTATTTCTAAGCAACTCAGTTAACACTAAAATACTGTGAAAGGAATCAAAAAACCTGTTCTTACTGTATTTTTTATAAACAGTACAAAATCGTAATTTTAGTGACAGTAAAAGATGTTTATTTTACAGTAACTTAATGGCAACCCTGCTGTCAGTTGTTTACTGTTTTTTTTAAAGGAAAAGTTTTAACAGTCTAGATTTTATAGCTTTTAGCATTTAACTGCTGTTAAAGTTTGGAACAGAATGGCTGTTGGATTTGTGACTGTTGGATTTTGTTGTGTTTTCGCTGATGAAAAGATTATGTAATGGCATTTAAAAAACTTTTTTGCCCTTTATATTAGTATTTATTAGTAGTTAATTGGTCATTTACATTATTAAGTCTTATCACTTAGAAAATCACATTAATTAAACAGGTAATTATTACAAATTAATTTGATTAAATATATTATTTTTAATTCCGAGGTAGAAATGAACAAAAATATATATAAGAGCATAGGAGTCTAATTTTACTTTCTTTAGACACACCTATAACAATTTAATTGTTTACAAAAAAAATCTAAGCTGATTATGCTAAGGGAATTTTCAATGTGCTTAGTCAAACTTAATTAATTAATAGCTTAGTTGGTACAGAAATCCGCATACAGGGCCCCCCAGATCCATGGTTAAATACCACTGCCATAGAGGAATGTCTCTCAACCTGGAGGGTACGTAGGTACAAATTCCTTATTGGCATGACCTTTATGTTGCTGAAGCCTTAACATGCATATCTGACTGTTGTCTGCATGAATGGTCATCAGCACATATCCATGGATGAGGTATGTAGGTAAATATGACCAAGTGACAGGGACAAATGTGATCTGGTAGAAAGGCAATTATTTTGTTTTACTGCACGTTGATGATGTAATGCGGGGAGGGGGATTTTTTGTTGCTTTATGGAGTTTTGTAGTGCATATTGGATTAGGCTGTGCTGTAGATGGTTGCCATGCAGCCAACTCTTCTAACGTGATGTTGAAGCTGAATGTTTTCCTCTGTGTGTCAACGTTTCACAGCAAGATGCTGTGGTGAGGCAAGAAATTTGTTGTACGACAACGCTGGTTAAAAAGAAATCATGTGCAATAGAGTTGCGTGCTGTGTAGGAGTGCCCGTTTCTCCTCTGCCATTTCATGGAGCTCGACATGCCCGGAGCAAATGGTACGCATTTCATGTTTTGCATGGCTTTGGGTGTAAAGGGGGATGCAGAGCAGCTCATGGTCTCGACTTGCCCACATGATCATGCCCTTGAGCACAGATAAGGAGACAAACCGCAGATGATGCCCTCTTCTAGTTGAAGGACCAGTATGTTCTCACATTATTTCCTTCATTGTGACCAATATGGGAGCTCCTATGAAACTGTGACAACTATGTCTCTTTTCTATGTATTATATGGATTTTTGTGGACTGCTCAGTAAAAAGCATTGCACAGTTTGTCTTCACAATGGCATCCAATAGCAGGGATTAAGTGTGGTTCTGTCCAAGGGGTTTGTGCCTCAGAAGGAGGATGATTGGTTAAGCAATGGTGGTGAGAAGGTGGTACCAGACTTTATATGTTACAATTTCTACCAAATCCAACTGTTACATACACTTTATACCGCAGATACTATAATTCCTTTTATGGAGACAATTCTATGTGGCTTAGAATAATTAGGGAAATACATGGGAACACTCGGGGCCTATTAATCCACTTGTGTATGTAGTAAAGCTTTTGTCAAATTTATGTGTAGCTCGAATCTTTTACTGGTGTTCAAAGTTTTCACTTTAACTTCTTTGATGAGAACTAGGAGCCCTATCAATGAATAAATAATAATAAATAAAATGTTCTGATAGTTTTCTAAACCACCTACCCATATATCACATCAATGTTATTGTCGTGTTTGTTAAATAAGTGCAGAGTGAGAAATCAAAAGTTGTTATTTGTTTTATAATCATGAAGATTTCTTAGACGTTGTTTGCCAGTGTTAGGTATGTTGTAAAACTGACAGTAATGTCTGTTTTCAGTGTCTTGGTTGGTAGGTAGGTAGGTAAAAATGTACCAAGATGGATAACTTTACATTGTTATTTGGTGCCCTCTTATTGATACCATGTGAATTAACTATGTAATAATGCGTTGAAACAAATAAAATGCAACAAATCTCATCGAGCTTCATGCTATCTCGAATCTCTGATTTATATTTATCTTCCATGGAAACTAAACATTTAATTTGTAATTTTATAATCACCCATTGTTCGCTGTAATTTGGGTGACTGAAATGTAATAAAAAATCAATTGACAACTGACTGTGCGCTTAAGTGATTGCATTGCCACTGATGTGCTTTAACGACTCAATTTCGTTTTTATGAGGGCAATGGTAATGTTAGCTTCGTTCTGATTTTGTTATTCCGCAGTTGATACTCAGTCAGATGCACTCAAAGCGTTTAAAAAAAAAAGAAAAGATTTACCCTTGTAGCTGGACTACATGTATGGTGTTAAATAATATAATTGTTATCATTTTAAAGCTGGATTTTTTCAGATTAGCTTTCTGTATCTTTCTCACCCAAATTCAGTAAAACAATGTTGATGCACATTGGTGTGTCTTCATTGTGTTAAACCATCTGAAACGGATCGAGGATGACTTACATGTGAGATATCCACATGTTTGATTTGCGACTCATGGCTTTATTTAGCAGTCTGGGTTAATTATTAAAGTGTTGGTTTGCAGGAGCGTTCAATGCATAGAGGCCTTACGTAATGTCGCTTCCCGGAGGTGTAGTGATGAGACAGAGGGATGTGGGGTATGGGAGGGGGAGAGCACTTGCCACCGGCGCATGGAAACACACACTTGCCCTGGTGCACATTCACTCACAGAAACACACCATATGTACCGTTCTCCAACCTTAACCATTGCAGTTATGCTATTTGCCCTTCACACATCTCAAAGATGGGAGGCCTTTGGAGGGTTCGGGCTAGCGTCTCAATGGGCAGAGGTGTCGGCACCCTGGCGTCGGTTCGCTCTTGGCCTTAATTTCCTCTGCCTGGTAGGCGTTTCCAGACAACTAGTCCTGGGTAGAGGTGTGCTGCGTCTGCGTATATTCCACCCACTGCCCAACAGAGCCCCCTGCGCTGAAACCTGCCAGCGTGGATGTGTATTCCCTTCATGCTCCTTCTCAAGCATATTGAGTTTGCATGCATGGGTTGGTCCCAGTGCTGGCTATCAGCAGCCCACGGATGGGGAGGTTGCACACACTTCCGGGCTCTCACAATTAGACCAGAAAGGGGCATATACCAGTTTTAATGCTTGACTAGACTCTGTTTATCCTTTTCTTCTCAGCGATGAGGGTTTGCAAAGAGTGGAAAGACAGAGTGATACATACACGCTTGGCATGCCTGATGAGGTGCCTGTCAATGCTAGCAGCAAGTTGTCAATATTTTTATATTGTTATTGAAAAACAAAGAAAGAACAAAACATCATCGTTTCAGCCTAAGGATTTAACAGATATGCTGGATGCTAGCTAACTTTCTTGGTAATTATTCATATAGCTGGCATCGTATTCTTCTTTAGCTGCCTCATCCAATTTATGATATTATATTTGTGTAGCCAAGGAAGCGGTTTAAGTTAGCAGTTATTAATTCAAACTTGCTCAATGGTGTAACTGAATAGTTACATATAGTTATAGTTATATAATAATACATATGTGTTTTTCCAAACTAGCTGGCTATGCTTTTTACGCTGGCAAATGGAAAACAATGAAATCTGCACTGCTCCAATTAAGTCATGTCTCTGTGCTCTGGGTTTCTCTAGCTAAGTTGATTATAGGTCAGATCATAACAGCACAGATAATAACAATGTATGCGCAATTTGTCACGGCAAAAAGGCAAAAGTTGATCTATTTAACTTTTCATTTGATAAATTTAAATACTTAATGTAAGGAACACATTGTATACATCAGAGGATCCACGAGGAACACACTCTGAAGCACACACACCTAGAACCTTCTACATGCCGCAACACACTCAAGGACATGCTCCTGAGATGCTATGGCTATCATCAATGGAATATGATATGTCCTTCCAACGTCAACTGAGTCACCTTCTCTTCACGGCAGAAGATCTGGCATGTATTTACCATACTAGGCCTTTCATAAAATGCTTGAATACAATGCATTGACTGTCTCATCTTATTAAGCTGCTTCATCCAATATATTATTTTATATTTGTGTAGCCACGTATTTAAGGAACCATTTTTCAATGGTGTAACTGAGTAGCTAATACATGCTAGCCAACCACATGCCTAGCTAGATAGGCCTTTTTACACTGGCAAATGGAAAGCCAAAAAAATCTGCACTGCTCCAATTAACAATCCCTGTCTGAAAGATAAACTTAGTGCGACTTTCATACTCTGTTAATGTATCTGCGTGTATCCATGTGAGTCAGGAGCCGAATCTTCGTGTTTATGTGTGCGGAGAGCACCAAACCGCATCGCCTCTGGGCTGCATTTCAACAGCTGACTGTTGTTGCCCGGCAACATCCGCCACAGCTCAGCTCAGCCCTGGTGCTCCGAAGAAGTGAGAAGCGGTAGCGCTGTCTTCTTACCTACAACCTCCCCCCTCTTGCTAACGCTCTCTGTTCCTTAGGGTTTACATGCAGCTGTGTGTAGGTGGTATGTTATTCTTCCCAGTAATGAGATTCAGGCCGGTGCAGGGGATGTGGAAGCTGCTTGTTTTGTTGTTGTTGTTTTTTTGTTCTAAGTGAACAGTAGGGAAAATATGATAGACAAAAAAGAAAAATACATTTAAAGATGAGGTGCTGAGTAAGCAGTTTGAGGCAACATCGGCTGGGGATGGAAGAGGTTCTGTCGTACTGTTTGGGATGGTTGTGAAATCGAGGGCCAGCACCAGAGTGGTTGGCACTGCTGGTTTATTGCCAGGAGTTATTTGTTCCAAAACCCAGCGGATTCCTTATTAGACGGCAGCCAATGAGCTGCATCATCCCCTGCGACTCAGAGGAATTAAGCAACGTCTCACTGCATCATCTACACGAAGACGACAGGATCCATGCAGTAAGAAAGAATCCCCGATGGGCTCTCTGCTTCTCCCAAGCCTGGTCATACTCAATACTCAATACCCAATACTCAATACTCAAAACTCAATACTCAATACTAAATACTCAATACTCAATACCCAATACCCACCATCCCAGTTTGTAGTGAGTCCTCAAAACTCACAATGTGGGGCTGATTTACAAGGGGGAAAATAAACTGTGTACATTTTCAAATGGAGTGATAAAAAACTATGTATTTTTATTTATTAAAAACTTATTTAAAAATGCATTTAAATTAGCCTAATTGCTTGAGTGGCTGAATGAATTACTTTAGCTACGTTACTTCAGCTGCTAATCAGATAAGTTATCAATAAAAGTAATGTTACCTATGGTGTACTTTTTCAATTTTATATAGTCATAAATATATTTCAATTAAATTGAAAAACCTATTGATATAATAGTCTCGTTTTAGAAGAATGGCCTTTTCAGGGTTTTGGTTCTGGTGTGAAGTGAAGGCAGTTGTAGCCTTGAGTTTTGTAAATTGTTTTTATTTGTTTCATTGGCCAGTGCTTATCATATTCATTGTTGCTACTGCTGTGATGTGTTGCAGTAAAAGCATGTTTTATGCTTTGACCAGCCACGCTTTTTAGGCCATAGCCTATGGGTTTGTGTAGAGGCAAAGTGGACAAGACGGACTCGATGCTCTGTTAATTGCCACAATGGGGACCAGTTTATTAATTAGCCGGCCGCGCCCGCGGGCGGTCGGGCGCGGGGGGGCTGTGGGGCTCGCTCGGTCTCGCTCTCTGTCGCTG
>JAOYSI010028539.1:12049-31938 GCA_025775065.1 Hiodon alosoides
TACTCCCCATCTCGTTCTCGTTCCCCCGCCCACCTTGTCCTATGTGACACTCCCTCTCCCTCTCTCTCTCTCTCTCTCTCTCTCTCTCTCTCTCTCTCTCTCTCTCTCTCTCTCTCTCTCTCTTATTTCTGGTTTCTTTGATGCTAAGAAGGACATGTGCTAGAGGTCGAAACAGTCTTCTGATTAACTCTTGGTTATGTCTTGCTTTCTCTTGCTAAATTGGTTTCTCTTGCTAAGTTGTTCAATTTGTCAAGGCAAAAGTTGATCTATTAATTAATGTGACCCACTGAGAATTTTCACGACACAAACACTTGGAGCCATGGACGTTTAAGTACGTAATAGACGTTTAAGTGCCCGTGGGCACAGCCAGGTACCCATAGCATTATAGTACCCCAAGGTGGTTCCCTGCAAAGTAGCAGGTCGGGGAGCATGACCGCTGCTCCGGTAGGGCCTGAAATGAGCGGTTCCTGCAGTGTTGCTGCCTCTTCTGAGCCATGCACTCTTGCCCATGTTCTACATGAAAACGCTACACCAGAGGCCATGCACCAGGAACACAATGTACACATCAGATGATCCACCAGGAACACACACACTTAGAACATTCTACATGCGGCAACACACAAGGAGCTTACCCAAGCACATGCTCCTGAGATGCTATGACTGTCATCAATGGAATATGATATTTTCTTCCATCAGTCACCTTCTCTTCAAGGCAGAAGATCTGGCATGTATTTACCATACTAGCATAAAATGCTTGAACTAATAAGTATATTTAAATATTAGCGGTTGTCTGCTGTAATATTTCTGCAATGATTCTGCCATTATATTTGCACGTTGACTGTCTCATCGTGTCATGGGTGCCTCAGAAATTGTGTCAGTTCTATTAATCACGCAACTTTTCCCATTATTGAGAACAGGCTTTCCAGCTCAGTAATAATAACAATAACAAAGATTTAAAAAATATATTGGTATAGTACTTAAATTTTAAAAGAAAAGTTATTTACTGTAATGTTAATAAAACATTTTATACATACATTAGATGCATTGTTTGACCGTTAACAAGTTTACCTGAAACCTTGACCCAAACCCAAAGCTAAGCCGACAGGTGGGGGAAAAGTCCTGTCTTGGGATTAGCAGGAAGAAACTCGAAGAACCAGAACAGGGCATGCCCACCATGTTGGTCCTAACATTAGCAGGCACACAGCAACCAGGACTGTGGTTTTGTGGTCAGCACTGGTCTAACCATTACCCTTCATCCAATCCCCCATATAGCGGGGATTAAGATATTAAAAGATAGAATGTAAAAGTTGTTAATTTGAATGTAATGGTTAGAGATATAAGTATGTAGAAATCGGTTGTAGCCTCAGTAGGAATAAATATGGCAGCATAACTAAGGATGCTGTGAATACTGCCAGACAGTTTCTAAAACAGAGGCTCTGTTTATCAGAAATTCTGGCAGGATAGGTATGATTTTAGCCTAGACTGAAAGATCTATAGTATGTCTGACTCCCACACATGTGCTGAAGTTTATTGCACAAGGTCAGAGGAAAGGCTCAGCCACCAGCTGTACTCTTTGAAATTGGAGGTAGGACAAAAAACCTACATCTTTCAAACAAAGAAGTCTGGGAGGGATGTGGGGGACTGGTCTCGATGGTAGTCAGGGGCAAGCCCAAGGAGAGCCTTTTTGAGTAAGTAAAATTATTTTGGAGTCAGTTATTTGTTTAGCAGGAAGCCAATGAAGGAAAGTGAGCACTAGAGTAGGATGTGCTCATGTTATTTTGTTCTGTTAAGGATTCTAGCAACAGCATTTTTAAGTAATTTTAAGCAAAATTAAGGCTGAGGTTTTTTTTTTTTGCATCATGTATTGTTAGAGATTTTTTCAGTTTGGCAATATTTTGACGTTGAGAGAAGGCCTATTTAGTGGAATTTGTGATGTTTCTCAAATGAGAGCCTTGAATCTAAGAGGACACACAAGTCCTTTATAACAATGCTTGGAGAAACCAAAATACCGTCCAGGCTTACCGAAAAATCCGAAAGTTTACATTTAGATGTTTAGGTCCAGCTGTCATCTAAAACTTTATTTAGTTGATTCAGGCCTCAAGTCTATCTGGTGCCTGATCTGATTTTATATATGTATGTATGTATGTATGTATGTATGTATATGTGTGTGTGTGTGTATATATATATATATATATATATATATATAATTATATTAGATATCATTGAGTGTTGTTTGCATATACATTGATTGAGTCACCCACTAGCCACTATTGAGCTGGGGGTTTTTTCTCCTCAGTCATAACAACATGCCACAGCTAGACTCATTATCCCAACAGGAACATCAGGTTTCTCTTTTTTTTCCCCCCAAAGTCTAACATGTATTATTTAGCTGCTGATGCTGGCATGTCGATCACACTAGCTCTCAGCTCTCAGATCCTGGAACCAGACATTCCCTCATGGCTTCTTGACACCCACGTCAGTGTTACATTGTGTGTTTGGTTCTCACGGCTCGCCAAAATGGCAAAAGGGGTTTAGCGTTTTTGATATATTCACTATACCCGTGTAACACCCGTGTGATAACTGTTTTACACTGCGCATCTCTATCATCTTGGGGAGCCGCCATGCCATATAATTGGGTATCAGTTAAAGTGGGTATCAGTTAAATGATAAAACCATTACAATTATTCTGTATGTTTGCAATATAATACTGATAATAAATAATATGTAATATTATATAATAATACTGTTGTTTGTGTTTGTACTTCCTGTGCCCCCAGCCGTACCCTTCCCACTGAGCCACCGGCTCACCATGAAGGAGGTGTTTGACTGCGATGGCAAGCCCCGCGTGGACCTGCTGAAGGCGCACCTCACCAAAGAGGGCCGCGTGGAGGAGGCAGTGGCGCTGCGCATCGTCACCGAGGGCGCCTCCATCCTGCGCCAGGAGAAGACCATGCTGGACATTGAGGCGCCTGTTACGGGTGAGGATCCATGTGACGGTGACTGTTCTTTCAGCCTTCCTCTCCAGGATAGCCTCAACGTGGTCAAGTCTGTTACAAAATAGTTCCAGCAATGTGCAAACCAGTCGCACCTGTTTATATGGTATCAGCATTGTAACAGCCCGGTCTCTCTTGTTTAAACAAGATAAGATACGGTGAGATATGGTGAGATATGTCACAACAGGGTTACAACGAAAAGCTCCATCACACCTGTTAAAAGACCGAAACAACACAGTTTCAGTGTATTTTTCCTTAAACAAAGTGTTTTAAATAGTGCCCACAACATACGTTCACTTTGGCCTTTTTGTTTCATGATACAAATTATGCATTGATCTATTGGCAACCTGAGTCATCTTTAGCGTCCCATTACAGTAAATACTGCAGCAAATTACACACAATGCCTCGTTTTGTAAAGTCTGAACTTCCAAGAGGGAAACACAAGGACAAACAAGTTGTCCTGAAGTACAGTATTAGTGACATTAAAACTGTACATGGAAAGTGACTTAGCATAGCAACATCAATAGAACTGCCCACAACTGGTTCCAGTTCCAGTTGTAGAAAAATCCACAGACGGTGTATTTTTTGCTTCCTCGTTCTCTGACACCAAACATTTAATTGGCACTCCCTTTTTAATCATACTGCCTGCGTCTTTTAATTATTCCTGCTGCCTCTCATGTTTGGGGGAGCGGTGCCGAGTAGTTAGCTTAGGACTGGATCTGTAGTGCTCAGGTGTGAATTAAGCTGTTTTCATTCACCTCTGGTTTACCTTTGGTGGGATGTGCATCCCACAATGAATTAAGTAGATTTCTTGAGAATCAAAATCTGTTAGGTTAAATTCAGGGAGAAGAACATCACAACACCTCCGGAACTGTCTGACAAAAAAAGAACCGCCTTTGGTTCCCAGGCCGACATCTGACGACATCACTACCTCAGAAAGCAATGAGCTGCTGTGACTGTGACAGGTGGAGCTTTACTGGACCGATTGTGCTGAGAGGCAGAGGGAGATCCTGTGCTTCCTGCCTCCGCGCAGGTAGAAAGGCCTCTATTGTGCTGCTCTACTCTGGTTCCTGAGAGGCCTCAGCGGAGAGAGGCATTGTGGGTAAAAGGAAACGGCCTGAGGACATTCTCAGGCTCTAGCCATCTCAAGCCGCTAGATCGGGACTGGCATAAACACTGTGCCTGGTAATATTTAACAGAAAGTTTGCATATTTATGTAAACAGAGTATTCAGGGGGTCACCATTTCTTGTCCTTTCATATATAGTAGGCTGGAGTCATTGAGCTTTGTTTAGAGTAACTGTTAAGTATGAAGACAGAACCTGTGATCCAGATTCTTGTATATTTTGTGTGTGTGTGTGTGTGTGTGTGCATGCATCCAGATTTTTTCATACAAACAGAAATTGTGATGGCTAACTATTGCAAGTATTTCATTGTGATCAGGCAAAAAAAAAAAAAACTAAAGCCTTAATCAACCACTGCTACCTAGTGGCATTAGTGTCACCCAGGTATGATTGTCTTTCGCTCAACACTGCAGCGTTGGGTCTCCTTCCCTGCCATTTTCCTACACCCTAAGATCTAGAACATTTATAGGACATGGCAGACTCTTTTGCTTGTGTATGCTCAGATCTGTATTTCTCTTCTCTGTCTCCAGTGTAGATTGAACACCCACTGCAGACTGACTTACGTAATGTAGCCTCATGTAAAAAAGGACAAGGCTGAAAAAGAAATCTCCCGTGCTCGACATGAGCCGCTGTCCATGGTGCTGAAAGGAGATGGCTTTTCTTTCTGTTAGAGGAGGGCTCTGACACTCTATAATAATAGCATTCATAAAATGGCCCTGTACCTCTCTTCTATTTTAAAATACAGAGATCCTTTCAGTTAGGTTTAGTCTATGTGGTCCCAGGGAATGGATTTTTGTTATAATCAGTTTACAGAAAGTTTAAAATAACGTACTAATATTAAATCTGGTCCGCTCTAGTGAAGGGGAACTGTATCCTGTCAAGCAGGGAGAGTCTAGCCATGATTGCTATCATGGCATTAATTTGAGGTGGTGTGAGGTCCCTCAAGTGAAAAGGCACTCTAGAAAGGTAAACATCTCTGACTATGATCAATCAAATATGTGTGTAGATCATTGTTTTTTGTGCTGTTTTAGAGAGAAGCGCTGCTACACTGTCAGTGTGGAGTCTCCCACTCATGAGGCTCTGGGCTTTGAGTGGGCGCAGGCCACAGTGGCACAGTGAAGGGGCCATGAGAAACAGAGAGAAAAGGATGGGAGCACGGAGTGGAAATGATGGGAGAGGAGGAATAGGAAAGAGAGACGGAGAAGGATCAACAGATCAGGATTCCACGCTGTTTTTACTTAGCACTCGCTCACAGAGGCATATGTAACTCACCTCCAGTGCTGAATGTCAGGCAAACAGACGTTAATATAGATATTCAGACAGACTCGAAGGCATGCTTGAATCTGACAATAGACATTGTTGAAACATTTCAGTTGACTGTTAGCAGCGACGGGGTAAAAAGGTCAGAAGAGGAGGAAGACTCATCTCACAAGCACATTGCGCACGACCAGGTGCGGCTGAATGTCCGGTGGGCTTGGGGGTGGAGTCAGAGAGGATTTTTACTGTCAGATGTCCACTAGCACTCACATCCACTGCCACACCCACATCCGGATGTGCTGTCTCACGGAATTCCTCGGGGAAGATATGGCGGGCAAATATCCATACCAACAAACAGTGAGGGACACGTATCCATGGTGATACGTGATAAGAGTTTGTAACTCTTTTTCAGCTGATGAGCAGCAGGGTACAATTACAAGTTGTGTTTTATTCTCAACTTTATATATGTTTCATTTCATTTTTGTAGGATAAAGATTATTACGATTTTAAATATTTAATTAAAAAACGTGTCAGAGTTATGGCAGTAATCTTCTTTTAGTTTATTTTAAATACAGTCCCACAAAGCTGCTGAGTACTGGTAATTGAGAAAGTCATAAAATGTGTCAATGCTTCTGTTGTGCTGTAGAGATCCTGAGGTGATGATTTAACACTGTGTGATCTTCTGCATTCTAGTATGTGGTGATATCCACGGTCAGTTCTTTGACCTGATGAAGCTGTTTGAGGTGGGCGGGTCACCTGCCACCACTCGGTACCTCTTCTTGGGAGACTATGTGGACCGGGGCTACTTCAGTATTGAGGTATGAGTTATAAGTGTGTGCGCATGCGTGTGTACACATGCAAGTGTTTGTGTGCGTGTGTACATGTGTGTGTGCGTGGGCGTGTGCATGCACATGCGTGCATGCGTGTGCGTGTGTGTTTGTATGCCAGCTGCATACCTTCATACGGCTTCATAAGCATCGATAAGCAGTTTCAGCAGAGCAGAATACTCCAACCACTTGTGTCCATTGAGCAGCAGTGATCCCTCACTTTTTGTGATTTGTGTGTTTGTGTGCATGTGTGTGTGTGTGTCTGTGTGTGTCAGAGAGATAGACCTCAGTTTTTGCTTCAGCATTTGAGAAAGTGAGAGACGGCATTTTGAACCTCTTTTGTACATGTTTTGAACTTGTCTATAATGCTTGGTTTGTTTCCCTTCTGCAGTGTGTTTTGTACCTCTGGTCGCTGAAAATTCTGTACCCAAAGACGCTATTTTTATTGCGAGGAAACCACGAATGTAGACATTTGACAGAGTATTTCACTTTCAAACAAGAATGTAAGTACAACCCTCTTACTCCTCCCCTGTGTGTAACATTTTATTCTGTCTCGGAGCCTTGCGTTTTTGTTGTCTTTCTGAGATGTTATACGATGGTGAGATGTAGAATTTTCTCTACACTAAGACATGAAGATAAAATCGATAGGTGTATGCTTAACTTGGATGAACAGGGATCATCTCTCTACCTTCCTCTTCCTCTCTGTTTGTTCTCCCCCTCTCCATCTTTCAGGATGGAGTTTCCCTGATTTTTTCCCTCCATCTATTTAGCTGTTTACTCCCCTCCCTCCACTGGCTTCCAGAACAGACGCCTGACAGGCACAAAGCCGGCGACTGGCTGGAAATAATTTATCACGTTAATGACTGGCCCTGTGATAATGTTTTTATTGCGGGATGGGACTGTCGAGTGGTGGGTGTTCTCAATAACGACTTTGTGTCATCACATAGATCCTAAGAGTCAGTCTCCATGGTGGACAGAGTTAACAAGGGCAGGAAAAAAGTCAAATTAGGGAATTTCTTCAGGGGGTGTGTGCTTGCTTGCATGTGTGCGTGAGCATGGGAGACATGTGAGAGTTTGAGGTATTTGTGTGTCTTCCTGACTCGAGCCATAGCAGCGACGGGCCCGATGCACACCGGACAGATGGAATGCTTTGGCACTTGGGAAGCTGACAGGGTACAGATCGGCACCTACTCATCCAACACACCACTTTCATCAGTACGTGGAGGAACATAGTCCTCCTGTGAAAATGAGACGGAGGGGCCGGCAACGGCGACTGCTGATTTCTAATCTAATTTCTAAGTCTAATAGAAGATAGGTCCTAAGACAGTCCAAGAGGTGATTTTATTCACAAGTGAATGAAGACTCTTCCAGATGTTTAGATGTGCTTGAGTGGGTTTTGGGGGTGGGGAGGGAGGACAGGACAGAGTACTTACAGCTATAGCAAAGATGCATTGAAAGGTGAAGAGAAGGTGCAAGCCTATTGAGACGAGGTATCGCTGGAGGAGGTTCTTACAAGAGGTTATGTGCGGTGTGGAGACAGGCAGGCTTGCAGGAGGTTCTGTACGGTGTGGAGACTGGGAGGCGTGCAGGAGGGTCTGTGCGGTGTGGAGACAGGCAGGCTTGCAAGAAGTTCTGTGCAGTGTGGAGACAGGCAGGCTTGCAGGAGTTTCTGTGCAGTGTGGAGACAGGAAAGCTTGCAGGAGGTTCTGTGCGGTGTGGAGACAAGGAGGCTTGCAGGTGGTCTTGTGCAGTGCAGACAGGCAGGCTTGCAAGAAATTATATACAGTGTGGAGACTGGAAGGCTTACAGGAGGTTCAGGATGCAAAGGGAACTATTCTGTGTCTGGTTAGTCGCTATGGTTACAGCTGTTCTCAAATGGATTGGACCAAAAGGTGAAAAGGAAACCAAACAGATATGTAACAGCAGTCAGAGACTTGCAGTCATTTGAAATGAGCAAGAGATGCCCTGACAGGAGAGATTATGTTGATGAACTGCTGTCATTTTGTCCTTCATCGTGCATAAGACATTGATAAGTGTGAGCTTATAAGTGTGAAGCTTTAGTGAGGTGTCCATTGCTGCTTTTGTGACTGTGATTGTGGTTCTGTTTTTTTTTTTTTTTTTACTGTTAGTGCCCTTGCCTGGCAACTCACCCTGAGTGATGAATCCTTCTATGTAATGTTATAACCTTCTCTTACATAACAGAATACCAATTAAAGACCGGAACCTGCCATAATAAACATCTGGAATATGAGCACTTGTATATGATCTGTAACTTTTTTCGCTAATCGTCAGTGAGAAGCAGTTCTGGTTATGGTAATGAGTTAATGTGCGTTTGTGGGTTTGAAGGTTTGTATTGTGGAAATGCGTGTGGTGTGTGGGCAAAAGGCCAGAGCTTACTCTCTTGGCCGGAGAGTACAGAAATAAATTCTGCAGTTATGTGGTAAGGATGGCCTCCAAATCAAAGTGGATTAGAGTGCCTCCACACTGGTAAAAAATGGTTATGTGGACATACCATGGAGAGCTAAGCTCAGATTCACCAATTTAATGTAATTTAGTTTAATACCTATGGAAATTTCCATCAGATTCCTTGTTCCACTTGTTCTACGTTTCGGCCTCCCTTCCGGTCTTCCCTTCATGTCTTTAGATTTTAGAATTGCGTGCCAGCTCTATGATCATCTTTCCCTTGTCAATCTTTTTAGGTAAAATCAAGTATTCAGAGCAGGTTTACGACTCATGCATGGACGCGTTCGACTGCCTCCCGCTTGCCGCTCTCATGAACCAGCAGTTCCTGTGCGTTCACGGCGGCCTTTCGCCGGAAATACACAACCTGGACGACATAAAAAAGGTAAAGCCATAACCGAGTGGTTTCTGCCACGCGTCTGAAATCTCCGCCCCGCGAAATCTCCGCCCCCGCGAAATCTCCGCCCCCGTGGACCGTGCAGGTTTGGGGGGAGGTGGGTCGACTCTCATCGCTGCTGAAACATCAGTTGAGCGCACCCCTCGGTGCTTTTCTCCATGGTCCAGTTGGACAGGTTCAAGGAGCCCCCGGCCTTCGGACCCATGTGCGACCTGCTGTGGTCGGACCCCTTGGAGGACTTTGGAAACGAGAAGACCCAGGAGTACTTCAGCCACAACACGGTCAGAGGCTGCTCTTACTTTTACAGGTAAAGGTTTCTACACTCTCTTAATCTTCTGCTCCCCCTGCTTCCGTGGCAACGCACATTGCATATAGAGTACCATATTTTTCTGACTTGCATAATAAGATTTTTTTTTTAATTCTTGCATATTAAGTACAATATTTTCTCAGTGCTACTCCTATAACTGCACCATTCTTACTATAACTGTTTAAAACACCGGCAAGGCATGAATGGTAGCGAGGTTGGCCTAACTTTTGTGTGTGTTTCATGTTGGGAGATCCCAATGTGATATAAAGATGTGTACACTTATGAAAAGTAAAAGAGAACAATGTCCAGACATACGTGTTTCAAATCTATTTTGGCCCTGGCTGATTTTGAATGAGCTTAGTAAAGATGTTTTAAAGCAGTTAACAGTAAGCTTTCTTGTGAGAGTCTGGTAATCTACTAGAGGTAAAAACTATTACCGTAGCTAGAAAGCCAGCAATAATCATTTGAACGGCATTGATTTTGTCTTGTTGCTGTTTCCATGTATTATGGGAAGCCCTGGTTTCACAAGGGGCGGGGGGAGCATTGTTTGTAAAATAATGTAAAGTACGGAAACCGCCCCTCTCCTCCCCCAAACGATTTAAAGGAAGTCACCAGTACCATATATCTTGCATGAGGTATCCAAAACGGTTCTCCTCCCTTGTTTCCATTTCCTGTCAGCAAAGACGAGTCGCTCCTGATTGTGGGTTATCCTGACAGTGTAGCCTACATTTGAAATGTCATGGGAACTGGATAAATAGGACAGATCCATACAGAGGCACCGTGGACTTCAGGTGTAGTTAAAAAAAAAAAGTTTATTTCCCTGTGTAAATCTTCACTTCACTTCACTCTAAATAATTTACATCTCAATGAAAGTTTAATGGGGTCTTAAGTGGGTGCAGTTTGCCTGGCTCATGTCAGGGGGGTTAGAGCAGAAGGCTTCTTGTTGTCGGGCTGAGGTTCACTTTTCCATTGTGATGGAAAACCTACAGGGCACTAAACATCCTAATCTCCCCCCGTCCTTTCACTCCTCCCTCAACATTGTTCCCGAGTGCTTTTCATTTAGCGCAACGTGCCGCGAAAAAGGGATTTGCCCTGCTGTTGTGCTGCGTGTCTCTGTTTACTTGGGAGCTGTGCAGAGCTTTTGAGATCGCATCACACGCTACATTACTTCCGGTGTGAGCTGCACTTTTCTCCATCCCATATCTCCACAGTGGCTTTTTCCCACTCACTCCTGTGTCCTACATACCGTCTCCTAGAGTGCGGCCGCCGCGTTGTGATTGGCCTGTTTCGGTGCGATCTGGACGTCAGAAAGCAATAACATGCAGTACAGACACACAATCAGAGTATAAACACACAATCACACACAAACTCATGCGTGGCTATAAATAACTCAAGAGAGGATTTGCAGAATATTACAGATGTGAAATGCTCTATTGCAGGTAGGTTGAGTTAAAATCCATATTTCATATTTTAAAAATGAAAAAAAATTTTAAAATTCATATTTTAGAAATTTGTTTCATGTTCTTATTTTTCCTATTTTCCCATATTGGAGCTTGTAAAATGTAACAAAAACAGGACTCAAGTATTATTTTTTCCCCCAAGCACTCGTCACCATGGTAACATGAGCAAGAACCGCTCAGTCAACTCAGCCTAAATTCCAAGTGATGCCATGTGATGTCATGGATACAGAGAAATCACTCTCGTCTATACTTGTGTTAATAATTGACTTCCTGTTGTGTACCAGCAGCAGAAAACCCTTGTGCTCACGTTGCCCTTTGATTACAGCCTTAGTCCACCTCTGTGGTACCAAAGCTTCACAAAGATTCACAGACATTGTATTCCTCATATGCTGTGAAGTTCCAAAGTTTTATAATGAGAAATTTAGGATTTTCATTGGCTTGAAGTCAAGGGCTAAATTATGTGCAAAAAATGTTGCAATGTTTTGCTTAAAATTGTATACTAAATATACACCAAATAAACATACTTTGCTTGCACGATGTGATGTTGAAATTGACATAGAACAACTAAGTAAAGTGGCACTAGGACGAACCCTGTCATGTGCCTGCTTCGCGGCCACTACCAGTGATTCACGCTCAGGCCAAACAGGTAGCAGCTTCTGGAGTTTCCCTCTAGGCTGGGGAAGGTTATGCTGGACATGGCCCAGACTGTACGGGTCACTGTACTGGCAATACATGGGCCTGTGATGGCCCTGAGGGGCTATGGGACCAGGGAGGGGTGGGGTGGGGTGGGGTTTAGTGGGGTGTGCAGTTGTGGGTTGAGAACCCGTTGAGGACGGGTGGGTCAGGAGAAGGGGCTGAATGCTGGGAAATAAGGGCAAGTGATAGAAGGCGTGGGGACAGGAATTATGGGGAGAGGAGGGATGGGGGAGTGTTACTGGGGGGCCAGAGATCTGAGCAAAACGGACAGAGGGAGTAAAAGAGATAGGGGGGTATGAGGAGGAAGAAAAAAGTTGTGGAGGTGCAGAGCTGAGAAGGGGTGTTCTATTTATACGGATCGGAGTAGAGTTATAGGGTAGGTAAACAGGGAAGAGCAGGTCGGAATTGTTGGAGGAGGTGCGTGGGCGAAGAGCAGTGGAGCAGAAGAACAGGGAACAGAATGCTTATCCTCTCACTTCCTGAATCAGAATGTAAAAAAAGTGTGTTTCCCCCTCCCCCATAAAACTGTAACAACAAAAAAACAACCCAAAACTGGTGGCCGGTATCAGCTCAACTTATAGAGTTATCCCAGAATCTCTAGGGGATCTGCAAATGTGGTGTTGCTATGACAACTGGCTACTCCTGCTTAAATTGGAGTGGAGTGATAGAGAGAGGGAGAGTTATAGAAAAATAAATGATCAAAGGACAATAGAGGAAGCTAAATGTGTTGTTGGTTCAGCAATATTTGTCTGGGTGGAAAAAAAAGATTTACCAAAAGGAAGTATGAAAATTACATGATATATATTTCTTTTCCACAGCTAGACAGTCCACTAAATAAGGAAATATCTAACATTTATGATATTCAGAGTGGAAGGAGGTTATGAGAGCTCAATGGGAAGTTTCAGTTCTGTCCCGGTTCAGGAACGGTGAGGCTGTTATGATATATTAGTTTTTTTAAAAGCGGTTAAACAATGGCTAAAGAATTTGCGAGAACTGTCTGCGGGTTATCCAGCTGTATTAGTATACGAGTGTGGGGGCATTCTTATGAATAAACAAAGGGTAAAATAATAAGAGAGGGTTGAGTATGACTTGTCAGCAGATTGCTTAGTCTGGTGGAGAGGAGTGTCATACTGTTTTGGGCATAACTGGCAGAGTATGTTGCGTTCTTTTGTGGAACTGGGGAAGGATTTCATGTTGCACTGTATTTTCTCGTGGCTACGTGGTCACGGGGCAGCACCCTGTTTGATGTACCTTTCAGTTTTGTGGAGCTGCATTACTTTGTTTGCTGTGCTTTGGCGTTAAACAGTGGGGATGTTGGGCTACGTTGCTGAGTAATAAGCTTTGGGAAGGATGTGCTCTGCAATGTTGTGTTGCATTATTGAGCTGTGGTAGTGTTGGGTACATGTCACAAAAGTGTTCCTTTTGGCCCCATAGTGGTTATGGGTTGTGTTTTGCTCTGCCTAGGTTATGCCCTGTGAGATCACGTGGTGTGGCAGAGGGGTGCCCCCCGCAATCTTTCTTAACACTATCCCTGCTGGACAAAGGTGGACGACAAAGCCCCCAGGGAGTGAGACCCCCATAGGAATGAACAGTGCAGCTGGACATTTTAAAAAGATCTCTCTCTCTCTCTCTCTCTCTCTCTCTCTCTCTCTCTCTCTCTCTCTCTCTCTCTCTCTCTCTCTCTCTCTCTCTCGCTCTCTCTGTCTGTCTTTCAGTTACCCAGCCGTGTGTGAGTTTCTACAGAACAACAACTTGTTATCCGTGATCCGAGCCCATGAAGCACAAGATGCCGGGTAGGTACCTCGGACCGCTGTCACTCCCAGGATGCAGAACAACTTATTAACGCTTCCTTATCCTAATGCGAAGTATTGTGTTCCAGATATAGCCCTGAACTCAAATAGATGCTGTTCTCTATTGAAATCAGTTCAGCTTTATTTGTTACATCGCATTGCTTGTATTATTAAAAGCATGTCCTGGCAGAGAATGGTTTGCGCAGAGGCCTTGGTTAAAAGCAATTTTTGTCCGTTTCCTCTCTGGGCCCATAGATACCGGATGTACCGGAAGAGCCAGACCACTGGCTTCCCATCCTTAATCACCATCTTCTCAGCGCCAAACTACCTTGACGTGTACAACAACAAAGGTTAGTCCATGCAGAGCGCACAGGTTTTTTTTTTTTTACATCAGTCTCAGAAGGAACTTAAATAGAAAGAGGACGGAGGGGAAATAGAGTGAAAAAATGGCGCCAAGGGAAGGGATGTAAAATCGTCATGGCGGCGGCTGGATCGTGCGTCTCTGAGGGCTGAACAAAGTGTAGGCGCTGACAACAAGGCTATGAGGAATGGGAGGAGAAGGTGGGAGGCCATGGTGAGGTAATACAGGAGCGTGTGGGAGAGTAGTCTAAGAGGAGGGCAGGAGGACAGCAAATGTCTCCATTCTGAAAATATAGGGTTTTTATACAGTTTACATTTCCCAGAAAAGCCTGTTTATTATTGCACCCCTTATTCTGGCCTTTTTTGCATGCACAGACAATGAGAAGATGAGAACAAGCATGAGTTTATGCCGTAAAGTCTTTGCATTAGCAAAGGCTGTCCTCTGTTTCACACAGCTCTGGGTGTGTTAAGAAGGGGCTTCACTGCGATGAGTCAGTGTGCTAGAGGGATGTTCCTCACTCTTGGATCTGTGTGATGGTGCATACCACGTGGGCAACTCGTCGTTAGCCTCCAGGCTCTTCAGTTGTCTGGGTAGTGAAAGTCCTGCCCCCCCCCATGCACTCGTGCGTTTAGTAAAGCGTTGGGTCCAGGAGCCCCTGAATGCCTGCTAGTTGTGAGGAAAGTAAGGCCCTGTATAAATGAGAACTTGCTAATGGCTTACGTTGACAATGCGTGAATCTGAGTCATAGGCCGGAATTATCAAGCAAGGATGTGCCTCATAGCTCACTGGGGTGATGCTGGACACTACCGTCAGGGGTACGTAGGACTGCTACCTATGGTGTATCCACACCTCTGAGGCTGAGATTTACTCATCGCGTTCATTCACTCAGCTGTCTATTTTAAGTAATTTGTTTACCTCAGCCTTGTTATCCAATGGTCCACCTGAGCAACGCCTGCTTCTGAGTGGCATTTTGCTTGGAGACGAAGAACTAACATGGGCCCTCATTTTGAAAAGCTACAAACAACAAAAGCAACAAAACAGAGCTTTTAAAGATGAAAAAATAGGCTCTTGAAGATGACCCTAGACCGTTAGCGAATCGTTAAAGTGAGGCGCAGCATAGACGGGAAGGCGAAAGGCGTGTTGAGAGGGGTTGTGCTGGGTGACGGGAGAGCGTAGGAGGGTATGTCAGCAGAATAGATTCCCTCCATGTGGCTCTTGATGAAACAGAGAGCCAATGGTTGCTAAAGGGAGCCACCTTTTGGTCATATATTAATATTACACTGGTAAAAAAAATATCTGTTATAGTTCCTTGCAGTAGAATTTATTTTACACAATTAACAGAGCTGTATTTTACTGCTGTTTTTTTTTTATTTGACTTCTTATAGCTAGACAACTCTAATATTATATGCCATATACTGTACTTACCTGAGATCTTAATGCAACGGTTTCCAAAGGTTTTTTTCCTTGTGACCCTAAAAAATAGTTTTTTTAAGCCCTGCAACCCTTCAGAACATCCTCACAACCCAAATTAGGGGGGTTGGAAACCACTGTCTTAACGCGTAAAAAATTTTTAAGATCCAATGGTTGTTGATTTTCCATTGCAAATGGGTATAAAGGGATGCCTGTAACCATGTGCAGATAAGACAGTATAAATGTACGTTGTTGCAATGTCTACAATTGGTTGCTGCTTTTATTAGACAAACAATTACTATGACAGAAGTTAAGTACGTATTGCATCCTCAAGCATTTTGCCAGGAAGCAGTGGGCATCGAGCGTGTCATATGTCTGCACGCATCTGATAAAGGTGTCACACCAATTTGTTTGCAGCTGCAGTGCTGAAGTACGAGAACAACGTCATGAACATCCGGCAGTTCAACTGCTCCCCACATCCCTACTGGCTGCCTAACTTCATGGACGTCTTCACCTGGTCCCTGCCCTTTGTCGGGGAGAAAGGTAAGGCTGTGGCATGTTTCGCCTGGGAACTCGCTTCATGTTGCTCTAAGTTCAGGGCGTTACTGATGTCACTGATGTTTTGTAAGAGTCCCCAATTGTGAAAGGTGTCTTAGAAAGTTAGGTGGTTTCATCATGCCTGCACAGGTTTCAGTGGTGAGAGACCTGTACCTAAAAGATTATGACCTCTGACCCCTCCTCAGTTACAGAGATGCTGGTCAACGTGTTGAGTATTTGCTCCGATGACGAGCTAATGAACGACGGAGAGGAAGTCTTCGACGGTGAGAAATTCTCCCTTCTTACTCGACAGTGAAAATTCTGCTTGCTTCTTCATGATATTTATTATATAAGAGTAAAACAAAGCAGTTGAAAAACAAATGTCAAAACATATTTTATTTTATACACTCTAGCACTGCTCAATTTGTTTAGCTTGTATATCTGTCTTTCCAGCCAATGCAGCGGCGGCTAGGAAGGAAGTGATTAGGAACAAGATCCGGGCTATTGGGAAGATGGCCAAAATGTTCTCTGTACTGAGGTGAGTATATGTCCCAGCCTCTTACACAGTCTCTGACCTATCAGAGTGTGTTTCGAGCCACATGTGAAATACTTGGTTGTTATCGGTGAGACAGTTGTGACCCTCCTGCACTATGTCAGTCAATCAATCAGTCAAATTTTATTTGCTAAACACATTCCTACAATTGAATTGTTATGTACGTTATTATGCTGGTAGGCGTACCCGATAACCAGCCCTGCCTGTTCTCTCGCCACCACAGAGAGGAAAGCGAGAACGTCCTGACGCTGAAGGGTCTGACGCCCACCGGCATGCTGCCCAGCGGGGTCCTTGCAGGGGGAAAGCAGACCCTGCAGAGCGGTAAGGGTTGGGTCCGGTGTGGGGGGGGGCCTCTGCTTTCAGGTGGTGGGGGGTGCTTGGAAACTGGCTGCCTGCGGCTGCTGGCTATGCATGGCTTCAGGAGTAACCCGCTCCCTCCTCTGTCTGCTCCTCAGCTACCATCGAGGCCATCGAAGCCATTGAAACGGAAGAAGAGGATGGAGAAGGTAAACATCCATTCCTTCCACTGGCTAAAAAACCTCTGGTGGCCGTTCTTTTAAAGAGCCCCCAAAAGGAGTTGCTGCTAGCTGGCGCACATTAAGGAGAGACCTATAGCTTGCATGATGGTCAATGGCTCCTCTCCTTACTGAAGCATGACTTTGCTCTGCTTTTTTCAACCTGGCTAAAAAATGACACACAGTAATGGTGAATAAGAAACAGGAGAAAGGGAGGATCTGACCCACTTAGACTGCAGCCTTCTCTATCTTTGTGTGGGTGCCAGCGAGGGGAAACTGGGAGAATGGCTCTCTGTGTGCAACGACTACAACATTTCATAACATAGTGGTGGAAACGTTTCTGCAGAGAATGATATACGGGAAAAGGATCCTACGTAAACAGTCCTATGGCGATCCACATTCTATAGTGATCTATCAGTTTTAACATAATGTGTTCCTTAATACGGTGCACAAGTGGAAAAGCACCGTCCAGAGATGGAAGGGTTTCTCTTGGCTCCTAGCTGAAAGATGACCCTTGCATTATCACAGGAACCTACTGGCTTGCAGAGATGTTTGGAGGGACATAGCTCTCCTCCAATCAGGACTTTGTGGCATGCTGAGGGTTAAATTCCCAATTGCTAAAAAATGGGTGGGTGGAGGAGTTATTCTACATATGTCACCAGGTGCGGGACACCAGAGCAGGGATGAACCCAAGCGCAACTGCCACGCAGGCCGAGTCCCGGCCAGACACGGCTTTCGAGGCACAGCAAGGAGACTTCGTAGTATTTCAAAAAGGACATGAACTTTAATAAACACATAGCCCCAGGTACACGGAAACAGTACAATGACTCCCACCAACAAAACTTTGTGACAGGGTTATAAAGAAAACAGAAACCAAGTTGAGAGGTGCAAGGCAAATGAAAACCAAGAACGAACAAAACAGTGCACATGAGTAGTGGAATGTTAATTGATTAATTAGTTGACGGGTAACAGAAGAGGTGAAGGTGAACCGAGACAACATACTTCTGCATTCCCCTTAACAATAACATTCAGACCAGACCTCACCAGGCAGTGCGATACATTATTTTCTCTAAACAAAATAATCAAAATATTGGTTTATTTAAACAGGCGACAGCCAGACTGTAAAACTATGTTCCTCCATTACTCAAACAGTTCAAAAGGACACTGTTCCTTTGAGTCACTGGGCTTTTTGAGTGGTTGTTTTACATGGTGAACATCATGGTAAGATCTGAAAGTAAGTGTAAAAGAAACCCCTTCAAGGTAAATGTGCTGAAAAACTGCAGTTTTCCAGGAAGTGCTCTCTTTATTGTTTAAGTAAAGGTGCTTTGTGCAACCTTCCTTAAACATTGAGTGCTCAAGAGTGCTTCCAATATTGCTTCCGTCTTAACTAGCCTACTTCTGCCATAAACTGCTGGGTGGATACTGTGGTTTTATGATGTAAAATACGTGCCAGCAATATTGAAATTTTGACTTTTTTCCCCAATTACGTGGAGGCATTCATGATATTTAGTAACTTCACAAAAATGTAAGTGGAAAAAGTGGCCTCTTCAACAGTGGTACTCTAAATAATTTTCTATTATGACAACAATGATATGGAATAACATTACCATAACTACTTTACTTTAGAGTGTTATAATGAACAAAAAATAAAGTTTGAATGGCTTGATGAAAACATGATTATCTATATCACAATGATTTATTTGGCTTAACTGAAATATTGGCCTAAAATAATTATATTCTTGTGTTATTACTCTGCATTCATACATCAAAGGTCACCTAAAACATCGTACGGCTTTATGATATTAATGGTCTCTGTATGTGTCCCTCTGGTGGTTTGTTACGCGAACACAGCCCTGTCACATGTGTAGTTTGGTTCATTTTGATGATAACAAAATGACCCAGTTTAGATTTGTAAAAACGCTACAACTCATTGTTGATTGAAATTAGTTCCAAAGAAGTGGGGGTGTTGTACCAGAAGTGTCCCTCCCTCATATATCCCCACTGATCATTCAATATCTTAAGTTTGAGTGGCTTAAATTCCTTAAATGGATAAGATTTGAGGTGCTGTTACTGCACCAATTCAAGTTTGAGAATGCAGTTGGATCCCCTATAGTTTTTATATCCACGAATAACGATGTTGGATTCATATGGAGGTTCACTGGCAGAATACTGACACTTGTGACGTGTGATGAGGTTTGCGAGTGATTGGTTGAGACATGGATTTATATATTTTTTATATTTTACATTTATATCTTGTCTACCCTTTTCAAAAATGGTTCCATCCTGTGGTCAAGCAAAGCTCTAGGTTTTTTAAATTCTATTTACCAAAAACAGCTGAAGAAATACCTAATATCCTAGAGACAATCTTTAGGGGGTTCCAGGAGGGCCAAAAAATTTCTCAAAGTCCTTGTTTTGTGATAAGCTGTGTAATGCCGTTCTAAAAAGGCCTTTCTTACTCCTCCCTTCTCCCCCTTTCTTCGATAGCGATCCGTGGATTTTCCCCCCAGCACAAGATCAACAGTTTTGAGGAGGCCAAGGGACTGGATCGCATCAACGAGCGGATGCCCCCCCGCAAGGACGCCGTGAACAACGTGGGCCACTCCATGGGCAAAATGAACGTGTCGGAGTCCAACGGCACGGATGACAACAGCAACACCCACTGATCCTGCTGCTCCCGTCTGCGGGCCTTCGTCTGCGACCGCCAGTACGGCTTAGTTCCTGTGACAGAACGTTACTGCAAACTATATTTCAGCCCTCGGCTCTTCAAACAAAAAGAGAATATAAGCCAACAAAAATTATGTAACATCTGCATCGACAAAAAAAGAAAAGAAAAAAAAAAAAGATATTTTGCTTGAATTTAAATTAGAGAACCAGACCAATAAGTCGACATGTACAGAGCAAGATGGGGGGGGGGTGCTTTTAATGCTGATTTGTGATTAAAAACCACTTTTAACCAGGTGAAGCATTCCTCCTCTGCGGAGGGATCTAGTGAAGAGGATGGAGAGGGCAATGACCGTATGAGCGGCCTGGTTTGGCAAGATTAAACCACGCTCAGGAAGAAGCTCCCTGAACGCAACAGCAGTTTCCCTTTCCCGTCCATCCACAAACAGACATGGCTTTCATGGTTAAGGTTTTTTATGTTCTGTTCACACACATTCACTTAATCGCAGTGCATTGAAAGGTTCAACAGTATCAACACTATAT
>JAOYSI010028549.1:0-22662 GCA_025775065.1 Hiodon alosoides
TACCCAATATAGGTTTTTTTTGGTAGAAGTGATTGATTTTCTTTTAATTTATTCATTATTCATTTAATTATTATTCATTTCCAGTTAAATCTGCATTACAACTGTGTTTTTTATGGATACATACAGAATATATTACGTATTTCAAAGCAACTTCAGTGTGTGTATTTCAGGAACTACGTTTTTGCATTTCCAGTCGAAACTCATCTTCCCAACAAACCTATTAATCACTTTAGCATCTAGTAATAGGTTTTCACAAATAATTGAGAAGCTCATTTGTCTTCGGTACTGAGTGTGTGGAATGCTGGGTGAAAATGAACTTGCAGAAGGCCCAGAGGCCACCTCTGTCTCTCCGAGCGCCGTGTTAAACCAGTTTGTCTGGAGTTTCCCTTGACAAGACATTTATGAAGCTGAAAGATCCTCTCCTAATTCCAGGCCTCGATTAGGTTGCAAACGCCCCCGCTGGAATGTGACAGGGTCCACAAATATCAAAATCCAACGAAGAGCTTGGCCCTTCCCCCAGGGCCACGCCCCCACGGCGACGGCTCGTGGAGCTGCCCTTTCCAACAGGTCCAGATGCTGTGGTGGCGGCATGATATTGAAGCAGGAGATATTGAAAGTAGTTTTGTTTAATAAAGTTTATTAAGGCTAAGGAAAGTAAATTTCATTTTGGTTTTCCTTACACACTCAGGGGAAATATTCTCTTTTTTATTTCATTTTTTTTTAATTGAGATAAAGCAAGGTTTTTCACAGGCATTTGTTTAAGATGTGAATAAGAGAAATATCAGCCACCAGTAATTGCTGAATTTAATTAATTTGGTTTTACATAACAGAACAACCCATCTTCCCTGAAAGTAATAAAAAAATTAAAAATAAACATTTAAGGGTGGCAAGGAATCTTGTGTGTTTGTGTCCTTACCAAACACAGAGAACATAACAAGCATCGGAAATGAACATGACTCTCATGTCAAAACCAAAAAGTCACTTATAATAATTAACATTGACATGTGTCTGGTCATGTTTTTTGTCTTCATTTTTTGTGTGTTGTTCTCAGTGAGATACATCTATATCTGATCCACCATTAAAACCGTGATGTCCATTAATTATATAGAGAAATGGTTTTGTCATCTGAATGTATACACTTACATGTGAATCTATATGTATAAAACTATATCTGCCATTGATTATACTTAATAAAACGGAGAAGCCGATATAACTGGGAGTGTGTCGTATTCAGCAGCCCATTTGATCCTAGCGGATAGCAGGCATGCCCTGGCATACAGAGATGCCTGTGCATCAAATACATTATGCTGGAAAGAGGAGGTCACAGCCAAATGATTTCCACCAGTTGAGGTCCCCCAGGTTTTCAACATGCCTTCCTCTAGTCTGAACTCATGCAGTCCTCACAACTTGCAAGGTCTGAGTGTGTGTGTGTGTGATTGAGTCCGCGGCAGAGCAAACTGACAATTGAAAAAGGCTGAACCCTTCTGTCCAACAAGGCCTATCTATGTGATTGAGAAATCACATGCACTCCAATGCACATTCATTAACTGCTGTTTATCAGAGGGTTCTCCACTTCAGCGCTTATTAAAGGCCTACATCGATGTGGAGATCATCGCGAGCCGCACGTTGCTCTGAGACCGGTCTGGGTTTTCCTTTTCATTCGCATGTCCTCCGCCGGCATAGGGGTTATTACTAATGGAAGGGGTTATCAAAATTAAAGGGTTTATCAAATGAAAACGGTGTAGTTTCTCCACGGAAACAGGAAAGCTCGCTGTCTCCAGTGTGAACGGCCAGACAGAGAACCCAGACATTAAAAGTTCATCCATGCCTTTGTCACCTCAACACCACTTGGCCACCGAATGATTGAGATGAGGAGGTTAAAAATACTCCTACCTTATTGAGCAGTGTGCCGTCCTGGTCTTGATTGCGCCAAAGTACATCCAAACTCATTAGCAGCTGCAGTGATAGTAATTTTATTTATTTATTTATTTATTCATTTTACATTTGGCATGAGCTAATGCACACTGTCAATGACTTTTCCAACACGTTCTCTGAAAGCAGAGCCTAGTGATTCAGACACATTTAATTTCACATGCCGGCTTGCTTGGGTCCTGAAATGAAAAACTTGTAGAGCCAAATCCATTCAGTTGGTCAACCAGCTGGGAGACTCCAGACACTTCTCTGTGCTCTGGTCGATACTGTCATGTCTGCAGTTACCGTTCATACATAAGTTACTGTTTAATCTGAGAGTGTTCCAGTTCCTGGGAAACCATCCGTCACCACCCTGTAAATGGTCCATGACATCAGTAGATCTAACTGAGGCATCTGCATGGTAAACAATTTCCTACTTCCCAACCTTCCACAGAGATTCGCGGATGTCGTGGATACGATATCCAGTCAGGTGAAAGCATTGCTAGAAGCAAATGGAGTGCACTTTAGTAATCAATAATGTGCTTGTCAGTGTTTAATGTTTTTTTCTGCTCAAGACGTAAATCTTTATTTATTTTATTTATGATACCCGTGGTCTTATGTTCACCTGTCAGTGGCTCAGGCTGTCAACCATTAATGGCGTACTATGAGGCAAACTGTCAGTATTCCCGTGACCCCAACCCAAGAAGGAAGGAAAGTTAGAAAGGTTCTCCAGGAGGAAAGTTTTGAAGAAAGGGAGGAAGAAGTAGGAAGGGGTGAAGGAGGAGAGGAAAGAAGGGTTCAGCAACTCCACCAGGACATATGAGAGGACAATTTGGGCCAACGCTGCAAGGTGTAATCACTGCTCAGTTCGGGCGACGCTCGGCTTAGGGGTTAACAGCCACTCAGTTTGGGCTGGCGCTCATTGTAGTGGGTTAACGGGAGCTCAGTTCAGTTCTTGTGAATTGAGTAACAGAGTGAGAGTAACAGGGAAAAAATGGAGGGACCATGAGTGGAGGGAAAGACACTGACATGACAGGGTAGGGAAGCAATACCTGAGCTCTTTCATTCTGGTTAATGAGCTGCCTCGGGTGCAGGGGGAGCAGGGGGGTGGTGGGGTTGTTAAATGAGCTTTTTTCTTCTTTTCACCTTTCCTTCAGGGAATCTGAGTTGACCCTCACTCATTTTCATTGGCTCTCTTTGTTTACCTTTGTTCTTCCACATCTCTCCTAGCAGTTTTCGTTTTAATGACTTTGTCAATGCAAAATGTGTCTTGGGATCATACGCTAATGTGTACTGAATTTTTCTTCATCTGCAGTCATTATTTTAATTTTGTATTTCAATGAGTGTATGTAACTTATACCATCGTATAAATACCATCATCTGGGTGTAATAATTTGTGATAATGTGTATTGTAATAATGTGTTGTGTGTGGATTACTGTCTTTATTGAGTGTATGTGGGTCGGTTTGCATGGGTTTGTGTGTGTGTGTGTGTGTGTGTGTGGGTACGTGTGTTGGTTTGCATGGCTTTGTGGTAGTGTGAATGAATGTTTATGTGTATGTGTGTGTGCTGGTTTGTGTTTGTGAATGTGTATGTGTGGGTATGCATGGGTTGGTTTGTGTGTGTGTGTGTGTGTGTGTAAGAGTGAGTGAGTTTTTGTGTGTGTGTTTGTTTGTGAATATACATGTGTCTGTCGATCAGTTCATCAGACATTTGTTATTGGATATTTTCTGTGTTTTTGGAAACAGTCCGTCATGACTTATTTTAGTTTAATCTGAAACATTCAGAGGTGATATATATTTTAAGCTTTTTTGAAAACAGCCAGTCATGAGAGTTGTTTTTGGTGTTTTTGGAAACAGTAAGTCGTGATTTTATTTATTTATGTATTTTTTTAAACACAGTGGTGATTGATGTTTTTTGTGTTTTTGGAAATAGTCGTGATTGTTATTTTTGGTGTTTTTGGAAGCAGATAGTGCTCTTCGTTGTTGCTTCACAGCACTTTGTTGTGTTAGGCTTCCAACCTTAGAAAACACTCTGGATGAGAAACATGGCACAGGAAATTGTCTGAAGGCTGGTTATATAAACCATTATTTTCTAGAAAGTATCGAACTACTTAATTTTTTTTCTTTCTCTCTCTCTCTCTCTCTCTCTCTCTCTCTCTCTCTCTCTCTCTCTCTCTCTGTACTCTTATGCATATTTATGTTGGAAAATAAAGAGTGGTTCTATTTTCATATTTACAGTATTTCCATTATAAATACATAACTACATAAATAATTGAATATGTGGTAGCAAATTGATATGTTAGATAATGCTTGTCTGTTTGTAGGGTATATTTTAAGTTTTTAGTTTTAGTTTTTCTGATAAAAAGTTGCAAGGAGTTGGAAATCAAAAGGAATCAGCTATTCCCTCGAAAACATCTGTCAGTTGGAGAAGCATCCGTCATTTCGGTGAAACACTGAGTGTGAAGGGAGCCTTGAAGTAATGTTTCAATGGCTCTGTCTGCGTCTCCGTGGCAACACGATTATTTTTACGTGTACGTAGACCCGTGCTAAAGCAGCCTTTGGTTTACGGTTCGCTTCTGTTGCACTTTTCTGCTCACCTTTCAAACTCTAGTAAACACAACTCGAGTAAATTCCAGCACTAGTAAATACAGCCAAATGCAGCTTCAAGCTAAGCGGCGCTAGCCTGACAGATATGATTCTTAGCTCGTGAGGTGGCAAACCCAGTGGCAAAAAAAGATATTCCAAAAGTGTTGAAATAACAAGAACAACATTTATAAACTGGGGGATGAATTTGTTGTTAACAGAGCTGCAGACGTGTCTAGACAAATCTAATTAGCAAACACAATTTCAGATCCACAACATAATGTGTGCTTACAACAGAACAGAATATATATTATGTGGTTTATTGCTGTCTCAAGAATAAATAGAGCTTTTTTGTTTATCATGTTCCTTTGAGTGGGCCGTCGGTATCACCCTCAACATTGATTTTACATGTCCCCCCCATCATTAAATAGTAATTTGTTAAGAAATATAATACTCTTACTTTTTTCTTATTATTATGATGTGACACTCTCCGTTATGACTGGAAACTCAGTCATTCAAGGTGGCACCGACCTTAACCCTATTGATATGAAAGTTCTACAAAACAAGTGGCCAACACAAAAAGTCACGTCTAAGAGTCCCTTGAAGAAGGGTAGTGAGATGGAATAGATAACCATGTTTTTTCTTTGCTGTCTTTCTTTGCCGATTAACCTGTAACCACCAAAGGAGATGCATGATGAAGGCGTGCAGTAAAAAGAGTGAACTGACAGTTGCCGTGGTCACCACTACCTTGGATGTACACACTACCTTGGATACACACTTTTCTCTCGGCGATATGGCAGTTCCCGTAATGCAGAGAAGACTTCAACCCTGTGATTTCCAGCCCAAAGACAAACAGGGCCTCGTTCCTAAAGCCTGCTTTTGTCTCTGGAATAAGTCAGCACTTATTGAATTGAGGGCTGTTGGCAGTCGTCCTAGATTTTTGAAGCATTACAGTCAGATGAGAGAGGTGTGCATAGTGAGGTCGGCAATATCGCTGTTGGTCTCTTCCTTTATCTGTGGGTATCTCTGTCAGTAAAATACATTCTCACGTTTCCCGGCAGGTCTTCTTTTCTCGCTGTGAAGTTTCTTAATGAAAACAATTACGCGAGAAGGAGACCTCAAACAAAAACACTGACAGGACAATCGGGCAGTATAATCTTTGCATATATACTAATACATATGAAAAGCAATGACTGAGGTTTGTTAAACTATCACTCACATGGTATAACCTCCCAAACAAGCAGCATGATTAGCCACCAAACTAATGGCTCAAGTCTCCAGCTTGATCAAATTTTTATACTGTCTAGGAGGTTGATGTCAAATTCTATAGCAAGCTTGTGTTCAACAAACTCCATCACACACTTTCCCGCTAAATACCTGCAGCATCCTTAGTTGACTGACTCACACAGCATAGATACAACCCGCATTTGTGGACAACCCAAGTGGAACTCTGGACCCACACACAAGACACTCAACCTACCTCAATAGACACAACCCACCTGCAGAGCCAAGTCATCTCAGTGAAGTTCTCAAATTCTTGTCTAGACATGGGGGTCTAGCTCTCTCCATAGCTATCTTGTACTGAATGAGTTCCTCTTCACATATCAGTCTGGAAAATAACTCCTCAGAACTTTTTTCAGGAGATGGCACAGGATCCATCGCTCCGCGGCCTCCATGCCCCAAGGACGTGTGCTTTGCAGCGTGCTTTTAAACCTCCTGGATCCTCTAACCAAGACCCTTTAGATGCCTCTTCACCAACCTAGGGAATTGTTTCAATGGATGTGACACTCCGCACGGCTCTCAACTCAGAGATGCAATACATCGTCCCTTACCCAGAGACTTGAAATGGCCTCGTTGGCAACTGTCATACATCAGAATGACTTTGGCTCGTTTGTTCCACACTGAAGATTGTTCACTGCATAATCACTGCTTCAGGTGCGTTCAATCCTCCAGCAAGGAGATTACAACGAAAACCTTTTAGATAGCTTGTGGAAAAGGTTTCGTTTTCATAAATAATGCCATTTATTTTTAGCCTTTTCCCGCTGGACTCCCAAGGATCCAGCATTCACCGTAATTAAACTATTCCCCAATAATAGAGAATAAATCAATTACGTTCCACCTGAAGGTTCGGTCTAATCAGGGCTGGTCGATGAGTTTTAATGAGATCAGCATACGACGCCTCCTTACCCAAACAGGAATACATTACAATAAATGAAGCCCATCTTTTCTGTCTCAATGCGTCTATATTTCCTATCTGGTTTGACACGGAGGGTGGCCAAACGGGAGCCGCTGAAGTAGACTTTCAGCATTTAGCAGAGAATTATCCCCAAGCGGTCGTGTTCCAGATCCATCACTTGGAGTCACTCTGTGTGAGTGTTATTCATTCTCACCCAACTTGGTGACAGTCTCCTTGAAAGAGTCGTGAAGCCCTCATTAGACTATGAGAAGAAAGGGTGGGTGGTGGGTGGCTTAGAGAAGGGGCTAGCATTGACTGAAAATGACCTTCAAAGCATCATATTAACCCATGAGGCTACTCGTCTTCCCTGTGTTCTGTCACTCTGGAAATCCAGGTATTACAGGGTGAGTTTGACAGCCTGGTGGGGAATTCCTGGGATGACTGGTTGAATTAGAGTTAGACAGTCTGGTGGCGGCTGCCTCAAACAACAAGATGGCTGGATGGAGGAAGTGAGTTCGACAGCCTGGTGGTGGCTTCCCAAGACGACAAGGCAAGGGGACAAAGAGGTGATGGGGCGGGTTAGACAGAGTGGCGGTTGCTGCCCAGGACGGCGGGGTAACAAGGCGGTGAGATGATTTGGTGAGTTAGAAGCCTGGTGGTGGCTGCCGGGGATGACGAGGTGATGGGGTGAGTTAGACAGACTGGAGGTGGCTGTATGGGACGGTGGGGTGATGGGGTGAATTACACTGCCTGCAACTGAATATCAGGGACCTATCCCCCGGAGTCAGCTAGGCTGTAAAACAGGCGCTCAGGCCGTTGACCAGTGTTCACACTAAATGCAGATAAGGAGAAAATCCTAAACAGTTTTAAATCATTTTTATTAGGTAACGACAACAAAAACAAATTGTAGTGTGGGTATTTTTGATATTTGCTTCTTGTGAATGCTGAAGTCCTAATTAAAATGTTTTGATCTGTTAAGAGTGCTGTAAAACTCAAAGGAATCATTTTTCCAAGTCAACATGCCATTGACCAGTCTGTAGTCTCTGTACACAGCCCATCATTCTCTTCTTTATAATATCAGAATATAAAACCATAGAAACGCGTTTATGTGTTTTCCAACCATTAAGGAAAACCACTGTATTATTTGCCCTGGTTCCAATATTAGCATCCATGACTGCAAGCCTTTAACCATTTAATTAATGTCTTGCAATGGCAGATCAAATAAATACTATTAAACAACTTATTTCAGAAAGAGAGGTTTATCGTGTACATGATAAATTATCAATTTATTGAGAAGGAATAAGAGCAGTCCCTTAGCAGAGTAGTCTCTTATAGCCAAACCACAACCTGACAGTGCAGCACAGGCGCAAAGCGCAAACAACTGGAGAAACTTAGGAAGCGTTCTAAGTTTAATCAGAAGCCAAGGCCTGTATAAAGAAAAAAAAAAAAAAAAAAAACATTCATACGGCTATCTTTCATTCTCCTCATCAGCCCTCTCAAAATCACCTCTGCACTCTGCCACCGAGATGAAACACTTGCAGGCAGAAATCGAAGAACGAGGGATTTTTGGGGCCTCAGTTTCCATATTAAGAACTAATCTGGACCTTCAGTCTGGAAGGAGTCATTCTCACACAGCTTAACTGTGGTTAAAACTTTTAAACCTTTTATTAGTTTATCAGTTCTCTTGACAGAGCGGGTTTCTAGGGAGACGGTGGAGAAGCCGGCGGCGTGGGCTCCATCTGAAAGTAGCTGCAGTGCTGAAACTTGATGGCTTCGTTTCCCCAGCTTGTCCAACCTGGCTGAAGGCTGCGGGCAAACAACTCCAGGCAGTCGGCGTCTGGGTGGAGGTAGCCCTTGAACACCTCTGCAGAGTAAAAACAGAAGGGGGAGAGAAAGGAGAATTCAATCACTGCTTTCCCTTTTCCCTGTAAATGAAAGAAAGGACCGTGTTCTTTATAAGAGCAGTAAATGAAACAAACAAATGAAATAATTATCCATCATGAGCTGGTTTTGTTCTCTCTAATCAGGGGTGAGGACTGGTTTTGTTCCCTCTATTAAGGGGTGGAGACGGGTTTTGTTCTCGGTAATCAGGGGTGGGGACTGGGTGTCCTTCTGGTCAGGTTTGTTCAGTATATTCAGCGACGGTGACCGGGTTCGTTTTGTATAACCAGCAATGGCAACCGGATCTTCATGTTGGGAAAACTCAAGTCCAGTCCTTTTCAGACTTGATACTTACAGAAGTTTTACAGCCCGTGGGAGCAGAGACCCCACATAGGTGCTTGCTGAACGTTTGTGAGGAACGTTCTGCATTTTCTGTGTGTGGCGCTTAGGAAAAAGGCATTGGGCATGCTGTTGGTTCTTCTGTACTGTGATCAGTAGATGGTGTAGACTAAAAGTGGACTGGTAAGGAAAACATTCAAATCCTGGTACTGCCATCTAAATCATTACTGTTACTATATATACTGCTGGAAGGAGTAGGAGTAGAAAATTGCAAGCTCTGTAAATCCCAACGTATAAGAGTCATTTGCTAAGCAACAAAATAATTCTCATATTTAGACTTCCACAAACACCATGCCCTCATGCGAACTGCTACAGCATCTCATGTCTGGAGACTGCCTGGCAGCTGATTAGAGAACCAAAAGGTCGGGAGTTCAATGTGTGTCTGAAGCCAATTAACAGCCTATTAAAGAACAGGAAGGCAGGAGGAAGCGCCATCTAACTGCAGTTATAACTCAGGTTTATCCAAAAGGAAACCATCCACATATTCACGCCCCAGAAGACATTCTAACGTTCACACCGTCTAGAACCTTGATCCAGCTATCCTAAAAAAAAATGTTCATAAAAGATGGTATGTAGCGCTTGATTCCGGAAGTCAGAGCAGGACGTGGTTGCCCAGACAAGGGCCCGGTCTGTTCACATGTCTGGGCTACCATGATGATGCTGATATTCCGCCAAAAAATTTAAAAAAATCAGAACAGGGCCCCTCACCCAGGTAGCCAGGCAGACTGGTGAGTGGTGGCCCTTGATCTGAGACACAGCCCTGGAAAGGACTTTTCCTGGAGACAGCTGACAGCTGAACAGGGTGAAAGCATCTGTATGCCGAGGAAATGCGCTTGGAGGTGTCGTCTGCCTCGGCCTACGTCCGTCAAACATCAACGTCCGCTAACCTTTGAGCAGGACTCCCATTCACAAGACCAGCAGCTTCCATGACAGGGCTGTTGTAGACATGAATGCACGGTGGCATCTCTCCTCAGGTCGACTGCAGGAGGTCCCCACTCTTTCCTCCTGACATTTAAGCCCCTTGCAGTCACTTCTTACGCGACATTCCGGTTATGCTGCGGTGTCTGGAGGCCTGATATGAAACAGGGGAGTTCAGAGAGAGAGAGATGATGATGGCAAAGATGCCAATTGCCATCGTCTCCAGACTGCGAGTGACGACACTAGAGTCGGCGTCTCCAACATACTCGGCGTCTCGTTTTTCCTTTCCTTAGGTCACTGGAAGTGAAAGGTTTTATGTATGTGCAGACAGGCACAGTAAATCCCATGGAGTCTGTCAAGTTTGGGTCTCAGCGATGTGCTCACGTCCGACCCCGTCAGAGCCGAGTCACCCTGCAAGGCCAGGACCCGGCAGGAAAGGAGTGGATGAGCTGTCCTGATACCGTCATGGTCAGACCACAGAGAGCATCACATCAGACAATACCCACGTACCGCAGCCAGGGTCAGACAATATCCAGCTCTCATCAGTAAAAGCAGAGACGTTTGCAGCAAGCTGACATCTGCACTCATAAGTAGACAGTTAAATAGTAAATATTTCCCCATTTAAAGATAAACAGCTTCCTGAGGATGATACAGGGCCTTTATTCAAAGTATACTGGAGTGTACCCAAATCACATTCCTTGACGCAAGAAGCATTATATGAATTTTTTTCCAGTGGGGTGTATTCAGTCTTTAAACACACTTAGGTGAATGCAAAAACATTCGGTGATTTAATACAGATAAATTTGACATTTTACACAGTTCCGTTTTTTTTTTTTTTTTGTGCCCCAAAATAATGTGTGGGTTGAACAAAACCTTGGAGTTGCGGTTAGGTATATGCAGTATTTCACAGTACTGTGGTCAGACCAACATCACTGAAAATTCACCTGATTCATAGACTGAATGGATGCAATGTTCTATTAATATTCATAAATCATAAAATATATTAATTTCCCGCACAGGACGGTCTTAGACAGATTGTTGATTTTCATGTGACAACATCTCCCTCTGCAGGTGAAATTTAGTTCTACACACTCTGTTCTCCTGACTTCAAACATTCTTAAAGCTTGCACTACAATTTTCCACCCTTCCTTTCTTTCTTTTCCAGATCAGGGATTTTAAAATCTTTTTAATATGACAGATGGTCCATTTTTCAGCCTTATAAAGTTGTTTATTCAGTCTGTTTAATAAGACCCTAACCAGGAAAGCAAATTAAGTCTTATTTGCACGGCTGGACTGTCAAATGATTTTGGAAACAGCACACGGGGAAACACTGGGCGACACTGGTGAAATGGAATACATTCTACTAAGCACATTTTGTGCCCTTTCCAGTCCTGCTGACATAATGGTCACTTAATCTCCTTACAGCGCAAACCACAGCAGTGCTTTTGTCTAGTTTACCTGTTACCTAGTTTATAGGTTTGTGTTGAGCTACCTGTGAGAGAAGGCTTGTGCGAGTGCAGAATGGAGGGCACACTGACGATCAGCCTGAGATCCGGGACAACAGGGTGCATGGTCACGGACGGGCTGCCAAAAAACAGGAAGAGGGCACGAGAGCACAGAAGACGGTCAAGATACAGCCCTCATTTGTCTCCAACTGTCTGCTAAGTGACCTCTCGACTGAAACCCAGTAACCAGGAGGACACGCATTGGGAAATTGGCTGAACAATAATAAGACGAAAGCCCAGGTGTTTTATCTGCTTGCTTACAATCCAAATGTGGATGTGGACACATTTCTCAAACAAATGACGCTGAACCGATCGTTAGTCAGTGACATAAATCTGTCAGAGATTCAGTTACGGGATCAGCCAAACCGAATGACCCTAGGCTGGGACGGGACCCACTGGCCGTACCTCATTGAATCATCCTTGTACCCGCCACTATGTCTCCCTAGTACAATGACTTCATAGGGTTTCTTGTGCGGAGAGTCGAGAGGAAAGACGTATTCTCCCGACCGAGTTATCTGAGGATAGAAGGAAAAGATAAAGTTGAAATGACCACCAAAGGAAAAACAAACAAACCATGGACCAGTTTTAAATGGCTTGATTTGATACCACATAAAATGCTTTATGGGGGGTCCCTAAGAAACGAACAAGTAAAAACAAGGACAAAAGACGTAATGAACACTGTCTCAGTGAACGCTGAGATATTGATAGATATATATATATATATATATATATATAAACGCTCGCCTTTACCCACAGTTCCCAGGGGAACCGAGAGGGCACGCCCTCACCCACAGTTCCCAGGGGAACCGAGATCACTCACCTTCACCCAAAGCCACTCTGCCAGCACCTCTACGCCCCAGTGCGGGTATAGCTCCTCTCTCACAAAGCGTCGGTGCTTTTGCCGGTTGGTCACCCAGGTGGCCACCAGGCCACCTGGTAAGATCAGAGAGGGAATGGGAAGCCTCAGGAGCTGGGATGGTGGCAACGAGTTGTACCTGCAACGTTACCAACACAGCACAGGAGCAGAATCCAAGAGGCACAGTGAACCTCTCCCTCTGACAGAGCCGCAGAAACGTAGCAATGCTTCATTGTGAACACTGCAGACAGCGTTCAAGGTGACAGTGCAGTTTGATACTCAATTCTTAGTTGAATTGTTTAATTGTGTTCAATTCTGTCCAATAGGACCACACTCTGACTAACCTGTTGCTTCGTTTCACTGACTTGTTTTCCCAAGGGGGGTCCAAGACAATGGCTTCAAACCTTTTTCCATCTGTAAATCAAACATAGGGATGATGCCATCAGAACACTTCAAGAATCTCTTCCACAAGACACAAACAGACCCAACAAACACGCTCATTTCCATTTTCCATTCCAAGTTCTTTGGGGGCTGATGTTGGCATTATAGTTCCCTGAAGAAAATAACCTGATCAGGATAAGGATAAGGACCAAGTTTATTAGCTGATACCACACCATGCATCTTCCACAAATGTTCACTACATGGCACTGTTGATTAACACAAACAGAGTAGAAACGCCATACACACACAGGGTTTGCCAACATTTTCGTTTGATGAGAGCAACTTCATATTGAAATGAAAAATATCCCAAGCTACAAAAAAATCTACTAAAAATGTAAGGTTTAGACATACATTACCTTAATGTCAAGCATTAAACACTAACCCATAAAACAATGGGCTGGGGCTCTCCAACCCTGCTCCAGGTTCAGCATGTTTTGAAGGGCACCATTAAAAGGCCAATTTCATACCTGAACTATTCTTTTGCAAAAGGCCCGTTTATTGTGATCAGTTTAGTGGATGTTAAATTAAGTCATTCATAGTTTGCGTGGGGCTCAAATTTGGTTGGGAAACACCTGTAGGATCCAAGGACAAAATGGACATCTGCATCCATATCAACAAGGGCACATTAATTAGCAATCAAAATGAAGGCAAACCCTGATCTACAACTGCGCTAGTAATCGAAAACAGCCAACATGTCTATCTGATTTTCTGATTTGTGTTGACAATACACAATGGCCCAACAGACTTTTAAGCTACATACATCGTGAATACTGATGACTTACAGTTTAGCAGGGGCTGCACTCGGGAGATATCTGAAAGAAGGAAGCTGCAACGTGGTGGAAGCAGGTATCTCTCCCCCATCAACGTCACTTCTACAGCACAGGTCTTGGGGTTTTCTGTAACTCGTGTGAACAGATCCAGTTGCTCCATCGAACTGCAGTCATCGCTAATGGCCTGCACAGGTATCTGCTCACTGTCATCCACCAGGGGGAGTTGTTTGGCCATGTCACACAAGTTTGCCAGACGGTCATCGTATGAGGGAATAGACTGACCCTCAGTCACAGCAGGATTCAAATAACCACACGAGAGGCCATTCTCTACAAAGGGGTTGATGCCGTCCACAATCACTCTTCTTACCTAATTAACCAGAGAGAGAAATCGAGCTGAAATCGTTAGGTCAATGTCACAAATTGTTCAAACTTTAAAGACAATAACTTGGTTGACTGCTGAAATAAAGATAATTTACCTTTTCATGGTAAGCCTTTGAATCTATTTCCCCTTGATTTGGCTCCTTAGTTTTGAGTTTTCTTTTCTGAAATTAACAATTAAATAATAACGCTACAATAATTTACGTCAACTATAATTAAACCGTGTGCGTACTGCGAACTTGATAAATAAAAGTGATCCATTTAAATTACCTTACTCGACGTAGTTTGCACTGGCAGTTTCTTATTTCCCAGCTCGTTCAGTAACTTGGCAGTCGTGTGTAAGTTCTCCACAGTATCTAGGCTATCCGTACGGTCGTTACTTAACTTTTGAATGATGTGCGGCTTTAAAATATCAAAATACTGACGTTTAAAAACACACTCAAAGTAGTGATTTTGAGTTGTTCTATCAACTCTGAGGCAACGCTTAAAACATTCATTAATATGAGAACACTGATCTAAAAGCCACCCTTCGCTATTTTCAAACACGATTGACATATCTACTAGTAGGGTATTGTTTGTGGCTAACTAGCCGTTTCCAGTGACTAAGATGCCGTTATATATCTACAATAAATGAAAAATAAAAATCTTTCAAATATGTGTATCCAAGGATAATCATTGCTGCTAACATTTTGCTTTTTTTTTTTCGGTTTAAACCGACTCATTTAAACGACGAAAACAGTATGCGCTCGCTTCAACCCCGTGCATGCGCATTTTCAACATATCCTTAAAGGGTTGCCAGTTGGTCAAAGTTCCTGAATTTTATCGACAATAGTAGCCTCTGAAACTAAAGATTCCGTTACAGCTATCAACACTGACTAAAGACAATAGCGAAGTTTAGTCGTGTTTCCCACATTATGGAAATTTAACGTAAAAGAGATACCAAACATTTGATTCGTGATCTTACCGTATAGATTTCAGTGTAAATCGTCCCCTTTTTTAAATTTAAAAATGTAAAATACTGTCTGAGTAAACACACAAATCTGAATCACAAAAACCTTTGTAGGCCGTGGGTTCCAACTTGGCCTTGGGATCCCCGATTAAATGTATTTTCTTTAAATAGCTACCAACACCAAACTATAAGACACATTGGATAAATTGGTAAATAATTTGTAAAACTGAAAAACAAAAACCTACAGATAAAGGACCAGGATAAAGTACTGCTGGAATTGGAAATGGTATATTTAGGCAAAATACATTTTGCATTGTAGCTAGGATTGAACTGTTACATAGCCTGTAAAACAAGTATGGCTGTTGATGGGAACGTCAACTAGAGCAGGTTAAATAGTTAATATAGACACTGACGAATACAGTATAGGTGTGCAGATTATTTCAGTCATGGTTAACAACTCCTGCCACTTTGGCAACCCTTGGCGCTACAACCGAGCCCTTTCCTATCAAAACGTTGGTAACTCACGTGGTATAAATTCTGTGACGTTTCCGTAATGTTGCTAGAATTTAGATGAGTTAAGCGGTGGTTGAAGTTGCGTTTCGGTTTCTTGTGCTTTATATATGATTGACCCAGTTGGTAGTGTTACGGTTATAGCTATGAATTCCAAATGCGCTAATTCCATTTGTACCTGGCCTATATGGAAAACACGTGCAAAATTGTTTATTTAGCTCAGCTAATAATTCCCGCTTGTTTCTTTTTTCCTTTTCTCAATCACTCGTTTTAAGATTCCTGGAGTTAATTTCACGTTTGGGTAAATGGCGGATTCAGTGAGCATCACTCCTTGTCAGGATACTGTACCTTCTGGGACAAATCCTACAAAATCGCGCAAAATTGTTGTTTTTGACTGTCGTTTGGAAAACAATGAAGCGAGTGAGAAAGTCATGGACGTCGATGGGATGGACTTCAGTAATTTTGTGCAGACTGTCTCCAAGGTAGCTACTTAGCTAGCAGCTAACCGCTAGTTCGCTAGCAAGCTCGATTAAGTGTTGTTACTTGTCAGAGTGGCTAAATTTTCATAAGTTGACTACATGCAGGCAAACACTCAAATAAGTATTATTATTATAAAATAAATCGTAGCACTAAAATACATTTTCCATTCCAATGCAATCAGTTCTGCAGTGTTAGCCAGCTGAACCCAATTTCCCCAATATTTTTAACGAACTTGCAGCTATGTGCTTCACATATAGCAATTATACGTTCTCGAGCCTTTGCGGAGGTTTATTTATATATATATATATATATATATATATATATATGTATATGTATATGTATGTATATGTATATGTATGTATAATGTGTATATATATGTGTGTATGTGTATGTATATGTATGTGCTTGAGTAGTTCGGCTTGTTATAATGTGTGTGTGTACACATTTGCATTTATATCATTAGAAATGAATGTTAAGAAGCGAGACATTGCGCTATCCCGAGTCAAACCTGCAGCTTTTGGTAACCTACTGCAACGCACATCTCCCCGAGCTTTCCCGCATCATATCAAAATTACCACGCTTTTGGTTGGTATGCAGCTCAGCAGTTAAACCATTCTAACAACATTCTTTTTTTTTTAAATCCAACGCCATGTAACTTCAATGTTTTTCCTCGCGCTCATACTGCGAATGTGCTGTCGTTACAAGAGGCAGATTCGGACTTTAATTCTTTGGGTTTTAGCGGCCAGTCTGAGAAACTGAGTCGTATAATACACGTTAAATATGCTTTCACATTTGGTAAGTTTAGCAATATTTCCGAACTGATGTTCAGTGCTTCAAAAACCCAGCCCTCTACGGAGATGGCTTAAAACGAAACAAACCAAACTTTTGTGGAGTTAGTCATTAGGAGGCGGGCTGACTTCTTCACAACTTGTGGTTTGTTTTATCAGGTCAATTTGGTGTCATCTGCCCTTGACTGAGCGGTGTTTGTGGCAAATTGTGCGACCCGCTGTGCTCTCCCAGTCACAGTTGGCAGATGTGAGGCGCAGGATTCTTAAACGTGTTAAATCGTTCATTAGCACTGCTTCGCATTTGTGAAAGGGACATTTTGACCGCTGTTCTACCCCAGAAGGCCAATCGGGGCCAGGTTGTTGATATGAACCAACCCTTAAAATTTTTAACATTGATTGAATATAATTTAATCACCGACTCACAGTTGTGTTCTGTTGGAAAGTGGCTTTTTAGAGCCAACTAGTTCTAAAGCTATTTGGAAATATATGCTAGGGTTGATGTGAGATAATGTATCATGTAAATGTTGTACATTTGGGCGGTGATGTGACCCGGCAATTCTTGTGTTTAGTAGAATTATATAAAAAATGACAACCAACATAAGCTTGTGAGTTCTTACGCACTTCAGGAAATGTTCAGTGTTTGGGAGGCATTATTGAACTGTTTAGAGTTTTAAAATATGCCCTCGCACCCCTTAATCCACTTTTCAAGAGAACTGGATTTACACCTGATTACTGTACATGACTTTGATTTATTTTCTAATATTTCAGGAGTATTCCATCTCAACAGAGGAAACGTTTATCTTGGCAACAACTGATAGGATGGAAATCGATGCAAGCCGATTTGGTGAGTTCTGTATTTCCCATTTTCAACGCCATCGCTAGTGTAAGGTTGTCGTTCATAAACTTTTTCACACAGGCTTGATTCTTTGTGGCGAAAGTATTGCCGACTTCCAAATAATAAAATGTATTATGTGTAATTATCTTTTATTAGATATAAAATAAAGAATAATTGCACTTAACAATTTAATTCGTTTTATACAATTGGAGACCTGTGTTAATACACATTTATTCTCAGTTTTATGTGTCTCTGGGGCTGTTTTGTACAGTGGAGCAGTTTGTTGTCTGTTATTGAGTAAGATTACTTGAAACTCAGATAAGGTGGGTATAAAGTATAAAGGTGTCCAATTGATATAACATGTTTCATTTCATTTGCTGCGTATTGTAATAAACTAAAAAAATGCAGTTTTGATAGAGAGTTTAACATTTACATTTTCATTGGGTTAAAGTTTTCTCTAACTTTAACAAATGTCTCATAAATTAGTCATTCAGATGAGCTACCCTCTCCAGAAATGACTTGGTTTGGCTGGCAGTGGGGGCAGTTGAGGTCCTCCCAGACCCCCCTGCTGGTGATTTTCACCAGGAGCGTTGTTGGCCCAGTACTGCCTAGTTGCTTGTGGTCGCACCGTGTCTCCTACTCCCGGCACGCTGGTCACATAAAGACAGTTAGTGCCTCACCAACCTTCCTGTGATCAGACTACACAGTTCATGTGCCTACCAAGGTTTTTTGTTGTAGGACTCTGTTGGGCCAGTTTTAAAAGGTGTTCACTGGACTTCCCCACTGCTGTCAGGTTGTGCATAAAGCAGAGATTACTCAGTATTCACGTTATAAGTCCCACTGCTGTCAGGTTGTGCATAAAGCAGAGATTACTCAGTATTCACGTTATTAGTCCCAGTGATGTCAGGTTGTGCATAATGCAGAGATTACTCAGTATTCACGTTATTAGTCCCACTGCTGTCAGGTTGTGCATAAAGCAGAGATTACTCAGTATTCATGTTATTAGTCCCAGTGATGTCAGGTTGTGCATAATGCAGAGATTACTCAGTATTCACGTTATTAGTCATTTGGTACTGCTGGGTAATCTGAGGCTGTTCAGCTACCCTTGGTCAGAGTAGAAACAAAAGTGCCCTGTCAACTGCGCAAAAAGGTCTGTTATTTGAGTTGAATGTTATAATAATAATTATAATAATAATACTTATTTGAGTGTTTGTCTGCATGTAGTCAACTTATGAACATTTAGCCACTCTGACAAATAACAACACTTAATCGAGCGTGCTAGCAAACCTGCAGTTAGCTGCTAGCTAAGTAGCTACCTTGGAGACTTTATTTTATCATAAACTATGATTACAGAATATGTTTACAGGACGTCAAACAGCAACGGCCTGTAAAAAAAAAAAAAAATCTATGTATACAAATGACTAGATGATTTTAAAGTTAAACTTCACGATAATGAGCAGTGACTAGAAGTACTTTTGTATGTGTATTTGCTTATGACCAACAAAATGGTAACTTTTTTTTAAGCGACCCCCCCACAGATTTTCTAAGAGATTGAAGCCGCTGTTTTCCCCCACCCCTCCAGACGAGTTAAAAGACGGAAGTACGTTGCACCTGCTTCGTGACATAGACCAAGTTCTGCCCGTGTCAACACAGGAGCGCATCGTGTTCATCCCTCATTATGACACTCTCATTCAGAGTGGCATGTACGAGTACTACGCCAGCGAAGGCCAGAAGTCTTTGCGTAAGTACCCCAATGAGTTTGGCTCCCCTTCAGTATTGTGTACAAATGAGAAAAAGTACTGCAATTAATCAGTTTAAATATAAAAGTTAAAAGACTGAACTGTGTTCACAGCTTACGCCCTTGCTGAACTAATTGACAACGCGTTGTCTGCAACGTCAAAAAATGCAGATGTGAGGACTATAGAGATTAGACTGGTAAGTGGTGTTATTTCCCCGCTGTTAATGCGTATCTGTTATTACATATTTTCCGGTGGGGAGTTAATGTATTGTTGTGTTGTAGTTTTTTTTTTTCCATTTAATTTGATTTTTTTCGCCCAGCTTTTTGACGAGTCTCAAGGGAGGCCTGCAGTAGTTGTAGTCGACAACGGTTGTGGAATGACTTCAAAGCAGCTCAATAACTGGGCAGTCTACAGGCTGTCCAAGTTCACCCGTGAAAACAGCGACTTTGAAAGGTTGGTTTTTAGTTACTACACTACTGGAAATGCTTGGAAATTTTGTTCAGTGGACGTAATCTACACGGTCCAGTGCTGTGAATGAAAACTAGGATCCAGTAATATTTATACATTTAATTATATATTACATTATTTATTAAATCAATCTTTAAATGTAAAAATGACATTAATCAAGGTTATTGCAAAACCACTGATGGTGTAGATTTAGTCCTAGTTAGAAACTTGTCAGTACTGCAAGCTTCCTTTGACGGTCTGTGTGTGTTTAGGACTGTGATGAATAGATGTCATCCTGTGTTTTATCTTTGTTTCTGTTAAGCGATCACACAGGGTACATTCGACCTTCCCCAGTCCCTCGCAGTCTGAACAGTGACATATCCTACTTTGGAGTTGGAGGAAAGCAAGCCATTTTTTACATTGGGCAGTCAGTGAGGGTTGGTACCGTGTCTTCTCAGTTTGTTTCTCTGTCAGTAGTCAGAATCTGGTGCTGGAAGCAACATTTCTATGTACACAATAACGCCAGTTTTTTCACATTTTACAATGGAGGGCCTCTGTGTATGTTGGCTTTTATTCTGGCCAAATGGTTTAGACTTGCTGTTGCTGGAAATACACCTATTATAATATGACGCTTAAATCCAGGTCATTAAAAAGACCCAAGACTTACCCGCGCAGGAAGCATTCCCTAACACCCAAGACTTACCCGCGCAGGAAGCATTCCCTAACACCCAAGACTTACCCGCGCAGGAAGCATTCATTGCCTCTGGCAGTAGGATCCGTCCTGAACTACACGGGATGTCGCTCACTGAGCTGTGCCTTCAGTTGTCTGTGTGACACTGGTGCACACTGACAATATACCTTTGCCGCAGGTACAGGGTAAGGACAGATTGAGTGGCGTGAATTTTGCTTTTTTCTGCATTCGTTTCAGGGTTTTTTGTTTTTGTTTTTTTGTTTCTCCTTTCTTTCTTCTAAGATGATTACCAAGCCGGCGCAATCGTTGGATGTTCATGAGCTCGTCCTCTCAAAAGAAGATTTTGAAAAAAAGGACAGAAACAAAGAAGAAATTTACAGCACTTTCATTCTCAACAGAAAGGTAAGCGGTTTATTTCAAAATGGTCTGAGGTTTTTATTTTTCTGCCAGTAGAAAATTACATGAGTATTTAAATTCCCCCCCCCCATTTAATTAAGGAAATGGATTTGTGGGGTTTTTTTTGTAATTAGTTTAAATAGTTTATCATTGTATTTTGATTTGCAGAACTGCAATGATAATGCACATTGTTAGATCACTTCGTAACAGCTAATGACATTTTACTGTCAAGCTCTGTTTTAATGCTGTATCACTTTTGCTTGTCTGTTTCCCTTTCCACTGAATGTATTTAATAAAAATAAAAAAAACAACCTGGAAACCCCAGCCAGGGGACTTTTCCCACATCAGCAGCGAAGAGGATCATTTCCTGCATGGCCTGGTTGCCGAGGAGACTGGGAGGGACAGCTTCACCGCCGTGGTGGTCACCGCAGTCCAGCCGGAGCACATCGCCTTCCTGAAGAGCGACTTCTCCGTGTGGACTAGAGAGCTGGCGTAAGTCAGTTGTCAGAGCGCACGCAGCCTTGCACGATGGTCATGTCACTGTATTGTAACTGGTGGAAAAGCCTGACTGTTTTCATATACCTTCTGCTTTCTTTAGGCACATGTACCATTACTATATTCACGGGCCACATGGAAACAACATGCCTTCCACCGACAAAGACGCTGACTCCATGTCCAACATTGAAATTAAGGCAAGCTTGGTTCAATGTAGCTTTTTCAATGCTTGAACTGATGAGTTGGTAAAATGTGATTCGATGAGTGACACTGATATTTGTGTGCTATTGTGCCCCAAGCTTGCTTGTATTATCAGGTCACTGTTTTTTGAGATATTGAGACACTTTCCTCTTCTAGATATCTCTGCTGGAGAAGTCCAAGCCACCCCGGATTATGAAGCTCCGCGAGGTAGACGATGACATGCAGACGCTCTACATCAACTCCTCAGCTGACACTTTTGAGTTCCGGGCACACGTGGAGGGCGACGGTGTGGTGGAGGGGCTCATTCGGTATCACCCTTTCCTGTATGATAAGGAGACCTACCCTAAGGACCTGCACGCCGTATGTGGTGAGTGAAGGGAGGCCTTTCGGCTGCTGGGATAAGGCGCCAAGGCCCTTCTTCGCTGTTTCGGGTATCAATCAATATAATGCAATTTGTAATAGAGAAAGTTGATCAGAAAGCTTGAGTATTGATGTGATAATGTTTTCTTTCATTAGATACAGATGAAGAGGAAGACGATGACGTCTTAAATCGTGATGGGCGAGGCAAGAAGCCTTTATTTGAGTGTTTCTGGAACGGAAGACTGATTCCTTACACGACTGTAGCTGAGTAAGATGCCGTTTCTACGATGATTACTGCGAGGAATTGGCTTGTAAAATGTCTTTTTCGTTGCTCCTCATCCCTGCAACGTGCATTTGAGCACACAAGGTGTTTTTAATCCCGAATAACTTGTCATTTCAGATTTGACTGGTGCGCTCGGCCTAAGAAGACCGGACCCGTGCCCTCAGAATGCTTCAACAGGATCTCGGGCGTCCTTTTCACCAATGACAGGTTCCAGGTTAGCACTAACAAGCTCACCTTCATGGACCTGGAACTTCTACTGAAGAACAAGGGGACCATCTTCACTAGGGTGGTCAAAGGACAGGTAGTTTGAGGCTTTCACTTTTTCAGATGTATATATTTTTTTTTGTTTGCTCTACTTTATTTTTTAACAAAGACCACTTCCTTATATTCAGGGATATGAAATGCTGGGTTACGGTAAGGGAATTGAATGTTGGTTACCTGTAAGTTTTCAGTTATGTTAAAATCGTAGGATCTGGATGTAATGACCGGCATGCAGAGCGACTACACAAATGACTCATTTTACGTTACTTATTTGCTTTGCAGCAGCTGTAGAGGGAAGATTGCATATTGTACAGGTTTATTTTATTTTTACTTTTTACTTTGTCTAGTTATACAGCTCATTTGGGTCGGCCTGCAGGAACCCCAATCCTGTTGTGGCTAATAAACATT
>JAOYSI010028560.1:0-31935 GCA_025775065.1 Hiodon alosoides
ATCGTAAATCAAATACAAAAAGGCTTTGGCTTGGAATCCTGGGAAGTTGAGATGGAGACCAGTTGGGTGTTGCCTTCTCTGTGACTGTGGGAGACCGATGGGCTGCACAGCTAAGACCTGACCTAAACCCACTGACATCTTAGGTGCACTCTGCACAGAGTCCCACATCCCCTGCATTGGTTTATAAGTAACTTCTTGGCTGGGATCTTTGTTTGGGATTGCTCATGGCTAGAGTCATCACATCACCATGCCTCAACAACAGGATTAAAAGGGGGATTTTGTTTTTGCACTTATTTTTATATGCTTGGTGGCCAGGCTCCGCCTCTCCGGTCCTACCCCAGCTCATCTAAAGAGGGCTTCTACTTGACTCGTCAGACCGTAGTTGTGTGGTACAGACGCGCCACTCGGAAAGTGGACTTCCTGGACCCTGTTTTGTTGACTGTAGGATTGTGGCTTGACTGTCTGCCCCTGCCAGAAACCCGTATTGTCAAATTTAGGTCCGTGGTTTGACTGTCTGCCCTTTCTGGATCCTGTATCTCTTACTTCTGGATCATGGTTTGACTTTCCGCCCTGCTCGGACCTTTCTCTGTAACTGTAGGATCGGGGTTTGACTGTCTGCCCTGCTTGGCACCCGTATTGGTGACGGTGGAGTCGTCTCTTGACTGTCTGTCCCATATCAGCGACTGTAGAATTGTAATTTGACTGTCTGCCTTGCCTGGACTCTGTTGAGTGTTGACACACCTGTGGGAGCAACTGACAGCTCTGCTCCATCTCTCACGAACACCTGGACATGACAACCGTGCTGGGGTGTGAGACCCTTCCCCGGAGAGCACAGATGTCCCGGGCCAGTAGCTGTGGGGAGTTTTACCAGACTAATGTGAGTAACCCCTTCAACAGAAAAAGATTTTCTGTTCTCTTTCAACTTACAGAAATCCACTTGACAAATGATATAGGCAGGACATGTTTGCAGGTTTCCATCAGTTCCTCTTTTATCGGAAAATTTTTGCTGATAACTCAGTTTTTTACATGCTGGCTGTCAGGTGTATAAGTGTTTGTTGAGGGGCTTGTGGATGACTCCTGATCTCCGAGAGAGGACAGTGAGTGAAGTGCACTGGTTTGCGATATTCGGCTGCTTTTGTAGGAAACTATGATGGGTATGTGAGGTGTCGATGAGACTGGGTTGTAAAAGCTGATGTGTTGCTGTGAGCCCTGGGAAAATCCACGCCCCGCAACAAGGATGGCCAAGTCCAGTTCTCGAGAGCCCAGTGCCTTTAGGGTTTCCTTCCCCATGCATTCTAATTACTGAACTAAAATGATTGTTTAGATTAGAAAGGAGAGGTAGATTGAAAACCCACAGTCATGGGTTTTAAAGGGTTTCTTAAGATGAGGATGAAAGTGTCAGTGAATAGGCTGTGTGTAGTTGTGTGTCTGATTAACCCAGTTAAAGTATAAATATGCAGTGAACTAGTCTTAAAGGTTAGAACCTCCTGGAAAACAGGAATACAATAGAGATGTGTGACAGAGGTCTGGACATCTAGGCTGGAGAAATAAGGCAGTAAAATGGGAGCGTTTTTACCTCTCGTTTCATAATTTTTTTTCCATCTCTGATAAAAATAGCTTCTCTAAGGGGCTAACAGAGGAGGCTGTAGGCCAGAGGTGCAGGAGGAAAATGAGTGTGTCTTTCAGTGGAGGAGCCTGTTATTATCTCCCTACTGGGTTTTGTGGATATAAAATTACAGATCATGAGTGGGTGTGTGTGTCAGTGTGTGCATGTGCGTGATGCAGGTTCTACATTACTTTACGTCCTCCAGCACACAGAAATTCTGTCCGTTTTAAGAGGTTTGCTTTTGAGCCTGACCCCAGAAAGAGACTTTTTTTTTAAATGTAAAGAACCCTGAAGCGACAAGTCAAAACATATGTCATATTTTTGCTTATTGCCATGCCAGCTTTCTTTGTTTTCACTTAAACATCTGTGTGTTTCGGAGAGGCTTTCATCTCCAGAATGTATGCACATAGGGGCCCTCAGATTTCAAACACAATAAATTACTTTATTTTTCTCAGGGAAAGTAATTTGAGTGTGCATAGGCGCCAAAGAGTAGCCTATGCTTTGGTTGAAAAGCGAACATTGACTGAAAGGGGCTGGTTAGAGGGTTGGTAACACTTACTGGAATGGGCCGGCTCTGGTCTGTTGGTAACCCTGACCGTAACACGGCGGCTCTGGTCTGTTGGTAACACTGACTGTAATGGGTGGCTCTGGTCTGTTGGTAACACTGATGTAACTGGTGGCTCTGGTCTGTTGTTTGCACTGACTGTAACGGGTCGGCTCTGATCTGTTGGTAACACTGACTGTAAGGCAACGGCTCTGGTTTATTGGTTTCACTCCAGGTGTATCCACTGAAGTCTTTATGGGGAATGGAGCTGACAACACAATCCTCAGGACTGATCCCCGTCAAAGTTGTTGCAATCCCAGGTGGAGAGAGCTGAAGGGGGGCATCCCAGGCAGACAGAGCTATAACAGGGCATCAGACTCACTCTGATCCTCTGAGACCACAGGGTCTGCTGCTTTTTGTTCTTCCCCTTTTGTCCCATTTGAATGAGAAAGGAACTTGCCTGGTTTTTCCAGTTGAAAGAATATCCAACGTTAGGCGGCCCAAGAGGACAGGAGATCGCCGAACACCATTAGGCTGGGATGTCATATCATCCACAAATTGCATGACGGAAACCAAGCCACATAAGCCACATTTGGCGTGGGCCATTTTTGGAGTGAAAGCCATGTAGAGTGTGTTAGCCAGCCAGGAAGACTTACCTGTTTAGTCTGAGCTCTGTGTTTGGAGTCATGCTGCTCACAAAGCAAATCGATATGTGGTGTTTTTTAAAAAAAGGCATTGGTTTGTAGGCAATCAGACGATGGCCACTAATGACATCCCTCTGGACATCTTCATATGGTTAGCCTTGCTAGCTAAAGATTTGCAGACAAATTACTGACTCCATCATAGTGGCCTACATGCATGCACACTAACATCCACATACAGGCAGATGCTGAAATAATCAAAATAAATAGCAATACGTTTGATATATGAAAACTAGTATGGAGATTCTTAGAACTTAAACTTCCCTATAGTAGAGTTAGTGAAGAAACAAATCCCCTCAAATTTTCCTCGTCTTTTGAAAGAGACAAATGTCAAATGAAGACCTTGCCTGCGAAAAAAGCATTGCAGCTCTTCTGCTTTGGGACTTTTTGAGTTGGGGGAGGCACCTCTGATGATGGCTAATAATTATCATTTCTTACGTGGTCTGTCTGCTTCTAATCAATGTTCTGGTGTTTGCTGTGTGGTTTTGCCCTGATGTTCTGGGAGTTTTATCTGCAGCTTGCTGTTTCACATTAACATCAGATCCTGAGATGCTGATAAAAGAGAATGGGGAAATTACATTCAACCACTCAAATATACTAATCAGCGTGAGACTACTTGTTTTATTTTTAGTTGGTGGAGACTAATTTATGTAGTTTTGCGTAATTTTTTTTTTTTGCTTTGTACGATAAGGTGCAGCTCTCCGCAGCAGAGGCTGATGGCCGGGGGGCACATTCACTGCGACTTTTAAGAACACTGAAACTTACTGATAAAACCTCAAACTGATTTCTCTATTTATTTTCTTGTGCCGAATATCTTGTAATGCAAAGCCAAGGTACACTAAACAAATTTGTACAGGTTGGTATTTTCCGAAATTGCATTCTCCAGACTACAACCAGTGTTAGTCTTGGCCTACTCCATACTGATTCAAAACCCCTGCGCAGGTTTTCTCAGTCCCTGGGGACAAAAAGGCAGAGTGATTGAGTTCATATGGATATACTTCGGTCACCAGTTGAAATAGCTGGGTTATGCCAACAAAACCCACTAATCCCTGTGCACAGCTCTGGTTTCAGAGGGTCACAGTGTGATAGCCTGTCCTCAAACAAAAATGTTTCCCGAATTCGAATTTGAATGCGTTTGATATGGCGATTCAGTAATTTGAACCAGGAAGCTGAGCGGCAGATGCTGCAGCGTAGTCGGTCTGCTCAGATGGCAGCATGCCAGGAGCAGGGTGGAGCCGGAATGGCAGCCCGCCAGGAGCAGGGTGGAGCCGGAATGGCAACCCACCAGGAACGGAGTAGAGCCAGAACGGAGAGAGCAGAGCGCCCCAGAATGACACACACAAGCACATGTGCATATACATGCACACATCCAAAAGACACACATGTATCTGCTTATGTGTGCAAACAAACTGTGTCTTCTGCAGGAGAGCTCACCCTCACATTCCTGTTAGGGAATAAGTACCAATAATATCCCCTAGAGTTGGATGAGCCGTCGAGACTCTGACTATTGGGAGAAACCTGGAAACGCATTCAATATTGTAAATCCCTTGCAAATCCCCCTAGATTGAAGGCACGGAAAATCTTCTACAACAGAGCAGCATGGAGCGATCGCCATCTGTTCCCCAATCTTATCTCCTGTTGTGCATCTTCAGATACAGCATTCCATCATAGGTTAAAGTGACTTAGGGGATCATGTCTAATTATGTTAATGACAGAAAACAAAAAGCTCACGGAAATGGATGGATGCAGAGTCACATGTTTTTATTTATTTAATTATTCCAGTTGCAGGAGCACGACTGATCTGGCACATATCAATCGATAATGGTGATCCGCCCTCAAATCTACTCCCTGTCGGATTTTCATGTTTGTCTTGAAATATTACCATTGTCATTTTTTGACCTTTCAAAACTTCAAAATGAACCTTTAACTTCCTGTTTTACGCCACCAACTAAAACCTCACGTGTTCAGCTTGCACCAAACCTCCTTGATTGTCTTTGGATATTTTCTAACTGGTATACATCAGGCTCTTACTGGTACAACCTGACTGGTTACTTTGCTGGGTGCTTTGGTATTTCCACATGGCGAACTCTGGCACTTTATTACAATTATTAAGCTCTGGAACCTTTTTGTTGTATTCATCTTGCCTCCTTGATTAAAGGTGCTTGCTGTCAGTCAGTCTGAATAAGTGTGTCTGTTAAATAAATCAAATGTCAAGCAATTGTGAAATCCCATCAGACCTCAGTCATAACAAAGATGTTTTCCAATGGTATTTCCTCCATCACAGGTTCCTGACCAAAGGGTTTTTCGACTAATCCTTAGCTTGTCTAAACCCATTTAAACTCCTTTCCCACAGTCCGTAGGTCATTGGTTTATGCATGGAAAAATAGCTCTTGCGGACGCTAACCCGTTGTTGTTGTGTGATTGCACAACGCCGCACAGGGCCAAGTCGCGAAGATGAGATCGGTTTAAAGGGATTCCAAGAAGCGTTTTCACACCGGAACCCGTGGAAGAATTCAAGCTAAGCTGTGCTGAGGCTATTTTTGTTTGGCTCTAACAATTTAAAAAACAAGGGAGAGCAAAATTCTGGAAAGTCTGAAGATGGGGTGATAATTATGTGGCAAAGGAAATTCAGGAGGCTGTCTCCGCAGTAGAAATTTGCTCTTCAGACCGGGATTTAAGTTTTTGACAAAGAAAATCGTGTTTTTTACACATGGGTAGGTAGATGAGGACTGGTTAGTGCCTCTCCATGGACAGCGCTTTGGAAAGGGTTCGACAGCGGACTGAGAAGTATTTCATCCATGTATGGGACCAGAATGGATCTTGCTATGGAAGGGGCTATCTCCAGTGTGTCAGGTGTGTTTCTGTTGGGTATCAGGTCCTGCAGGCGTGGTTGGGAAGGAGAGGGCTGATAAGCTGGCCAGGATAGCCTCAGGTACAGCCCAGATGGATGCAGTGGTAGCCTTATTCAAACTTGAAGACAAATCTGTCCTGAAAGCGACATTGAGGAAAACATTACTGATTCTGTGTGATGAGGAGGCTATCAGGGATATCATTTCAGCAGCATAAAACAATTTTCGATGGGATTCCCTAAAGCGCAGCTAGGATGAGTTTATTGGACGGCGCGGTGGTCAGCGCTGATGCTTCAGCGTGCCAGGGTGACGGGTTTGAATCCGTCTTTGTGTGTTTTCCCCTGTGCTTACTTGGGTTTCTGTCCCAAGACTTGCTGGTCAGGTGGATTGGCGTCTGCGAAATTGGCATTGCGTCTGGTGTTTTTGTGTGTGCCCCCAGCTCAGTTTGCATGGCAGGGTTTCAGACGTTATGATCTGCCATTCATCTCAAGGAGGATTCCAGAAAGCGCTGCTTCAGACAAACGTATCTTACCCTGACACTATTTGGAACTTTCCTGTCTGCATTATTTTGGTCACGTCTAAACAGGCTCACATGTACCTCTCTGGGACGCCATCTTAGCTCCATTTTGGACAGCATTGTCTCAAGTAATATGCGATTCTTTAACATTTGACCTTATATGAACTTAATGGCCAATGATAAGAGTACCTAAACTGACTAATATCAAGAATAACTGTAGGTTATATCATATTATAAGGATTTCTTCATTTAATGATAATCCAGAGAGCTAATCCTTAGTGGATTCGTGTGCTGTGTGTTTCCTAATCCTGTGTATTTCATTAGACTGCTTAATTGGGTTAAGAGCATGCTGTGCTCTCGCTGTCAACAATGGGGAATACAAGAGTAGCATTGAACAGTGCTAATTGGTCCTTCATATTGTGGGAGAAATAGACAATATACAGTACCATATAATACACTTTATATATATATACATTTTTGCAAAACATGTTGCCATAGAGCAATTTGAGACAGATTGCAGTGCATCTGTAACAACAATCATGGTAATTATAAGAAACAATCGGCATTGTGTGAGTGAAAAACTTCCAGGGCATACTTGTGAATGAAAGGTTGCGTCAGTCACTACAGGGCGACAGTCTCTGCAACACAACGAAAACAAATTTGAATAGGGTGATTGGTGCAGTACGAAGTTATTCCGGAGGAGGGTCGCGACGCCGGTTCTCGAACCCGGGGCTGGAGAACGCAGCAACAGAGTAGCAAACTCTCCTCGGATGGCTTCAAATGGACAGAGATAATATAGAGGGAAAATTGTCTCTGACAGTTGGGAAGCTAAACTACAATGTGTAGACACGCCCAGGCAGTATATTTTTACCACTCCAACTAGAAGTGGTATTTATGGATATATATATATATATATATATATATATACACACACACACACACACAAACAGAGACGTGCGGGCTCGCAAAGAACAGAAAAAAAATGTTTTTTATTACTTTGAGAAGTCGCTTAAGAGCATGTACTCCGAATTATCCATAACCGTAACGACGTTTGATAGCTATCGAGCAACCTACATCTACAATTACTACATTTCCACCCAAGAGTTTTTTTGCGACAGAAAGTATATCGCATCGAAATGTTTACCGATTTACCTGATGGAAACTCAAATTATCTCTATAATCTCACAAGTGTCGACGTAATCGACACTTCAAATGTCAGGAAAAACTAGTTTGGAAACACTTTTCGAAGAGAAAACGGGCATTAGCGCCAAAAAAGGTAATGTCACATGACAGAATTTTCGTCACATCTGTCCTCACATGTGCCATCCAGCGCACAGTAAACCTGTGACACAAGATGCACTAAGGAATTCCGGCACGCAATTTAATTGGCCTCCGCTACATGGCAGACTGATATTACAACGCATCAATTAGCTGTGCACACACTACATACGCATCGATGGACGGACGTTTCACTAACTCCGAAAGTTTCTTCTATTACTCTGTACTGTGCGCAGGTTGCCAGCTTAGACAGGGCAATGCCGTTCCGGCAATGGGCGCAACATCAGGACCCATCAACTGGCACAGCATTTCAAACGTCGGCCATGACATCCTAAAATGTTGCTGCCAGAGACTTTCTGTTAAGTGACCTCCTAGGACGCCCTACTGCGTGGTCTCTCCCAGACCCATGGGCTTCGTCGCATAAGGGCAGTACTTGCAATCCTATTAGACGTGCAACTGCTGCATTTCGATGTCGTCTTCTGATATTTCCTAATATAGCAAATATTTGTGAAAATAAAATGACTGTAAGCTGGCCAGTATCAGTTAGTTGTCTCAATACTCTCTCCATTTTAAAAAGATGTGAGAGGAAAAAAATATATGGGAGGCAAAAGGTGCACAATTTGCGACAAACACAAAATTTACTATGGAAACGCCTCAAGGGCAGATTTATTTAGCACTAAACCAAAACTTAAGCGATAAGGGGGGGTTTTTTTGTTTTCCCCAATGATGACGTCAGTTGAATGGAAACGAGCAAGAGAGCAAATTTCGCTGACATTTTTTACGCATTTTTCAGTTTGTCGATAACAGAATAGCGCAAAACGTGGATGGAAACTAGGTATTAGAAAGTAGTCGCTGAATAAAGGAGATAATACACTGAGTAATAACAACGCCACCTTGCGTTTATCTCCGCAAAATCGTCAGCGTTTGGGCATAGTTAAAATGATAAAATACTCATTCTAATATTGTTGATATAATCTGCTGCTACCGCTTGTGTCTACACAGACCAATAATTATATGTCTTCATTAAGACAATTAACAGGATCTTTATATATCTAGTAATATCAAAAAGTTTCTTAGTTATTTGCTATTTAAATAACTAAGTTTATAAAGTGAGCGTTTAACAAAGTTCAAAACCAGTTTATTTGGTCATTTACATAATTAAAATGTATGCTCTGCTTTTTATGGTAACAATGTATTTTAACCGTATGAAGTATTTAAAAACAGTCTTAAACTACTTATTTTTTCTTCATTAAATAAAAGGTAAACACATGGTCACATGTTAGCTATAGCGCAGTTTAAATAATGTCGTGCTCGCTCTTCGTTTTTGGCAGTTAAAGCGTGCGTAGGAATCTTCTCATAATTCTTGTGTGTCTTGACGAAAACTTTCCTCCAACTGGCCTGAACGTCGTTTTATTGCAATTAAGCTTTAAAATGTTACGTCGTTGCCAGAGCCAACGCTAGGACCCTGCGGCGCGCCTTCCGTAAACCGTACAGGCGAATCCACTGAGAAAAGCTGAGCAAAAAAAAAAAAAAAAGTGACGGGGCTGATTCACTACGGGGAATAGTCAGAGTGCAGAGGTAACAGACAGGTGTTGCCTCCTTTGGTGCTCGAGTCATCTCATCGAGATTTTTTTTTTTGTCAATCGACTATCATCATTCAAAGTAAAACTCGTAGAGTCGCTTTTCATTTTTAATTTCTCGAGCGTGAAATTTCACGATTAAATTATGACTGAGAGAGTTTAGTATTAGAAGTATGTCAGGATTTTTTCGTCTTTACCGGAAAACTTCGGAGCGTCGTGGCAACGAACGCACATTGAGGCTGGTAGTCTTTTGGATCTAGAAGTCTTAATGGAAACCATGTCGCCACAGCAGGAAAATATTGGCCAGCGTCAGTCCCCGTCCGTGGCTGCCGAAACCAAGATCTTCTCTCTCCCCCAAAGCAAAAAGGTAAACTGATTCATGTGTATACTCGACCGTGATTTATGCAACCTAGAGAAATCTGTTTTCGTAGCGCCTCACCACACACGTAAGTTGGATTACTTTTAAGTATTGTACCAATATCTCCGCTTGTGTGAATGTATAGGCTAATAAATCTAATTAACTAGACCCATTATACAATTCAGTTGGATTTAATCCATCGTATAATGTCCAGTCTTTAAAGTTATACAGCTCTTTGGATCCAACTTGAAGCGTATGTGACTGAACGAAAATTGAGTTTTCCGATGCGCCAAATTTAAATGTAGACTGTGCTCATTCAGTCTGCAGTGGTATCCTGCTAAATTGCAACTTTGACTTAGAAACAGGAATATGACCGTGTGAAACCAATGTTTATCGGTCTCCGTCTGGGCAGACAATCTGTTTTCCCCTCATCTCCCGCAACTAAGCAATCACGTAGTGTAACCCAGTCATCTTGCTTGCGGTTGGAAATCCGCAGTTTTCGATAAACCGACTGTGAGAGAAACACGCTTAGAGACCGATAAACTTTGGATGGTCCCTGGGAATGCGATTCGGCGAGAGTGTGCCAGGCGCAATTGTTCACGTGTTAATGTGGGGGGGAACGAACTACAAATGACACTTATTATTTTTATCCATCCAGTTAGTATTTCGCTAAAGAGAGAGCTAACGTTGAAGGGCGATTTATCAATATTAGTTACATCATTTGGCTCTAGTTTTCTTGAACCCGATTATCAAAATACAAATCGCGTAGACTATACATTAATCTTAAATGTTTGACTGTTTACTGTTTATCGCCTTTCCCCCCCCAAAGCACCATAACGTAATACGCATGTTAAAAATGCAGCGATTTGCTTTTTGTATACCTTACAAAAAAAGTGGTTGTTGTGTAAAATAAGAGTCCATCTGCTCAACTACTACGTCAGCAACGTTGGTATTGTGTGTTTACATTATTCGCCCTTTGTCCCTGAAAAATAGCTTATATAGAGGGAATTAATACGCGAAAAAACTATGGTAGTAATTTAAAATGAATTGAACACGAATGCGTCAATTTTAGTGCGTTGAGAGCCTAGAAGTCAAACTGAGGGGCTTATACGATTATATGCTTATGCTGTATAGGCAATTAATGAAACTCGTTCCATGTGCAATTAGTGGAACTCAATGTGCTGAATGGGGAGTGAAGTTCACAAATGTTCTGTGACAATTGCGGCAGAGACTTCATTCTCCACCGTTGTGATAATGAAAACAAAACCCAAGCCAGACATGGAGCGAAAACGCGTTCAAAGCATAGTCAACTTTTAGAAAAGTATGAGTTTATGTATGCCTATGCTTTAAACAAATATGAATCGTATACGATAAATTGGCGACATAACTGTGTACTATATATTTTTGTTATCTCTGGCATCCGACTAAATACTTGCTGCATAACAACGGCCTAGTAAGCATCACTTACTAGTAGGATTAGTAGGATTGTTTTCTTACAATTTTTCTAATAATGTATGTATTGGGAAATAGTTTTGATAATGAGTTTACACCTTTGGCAGGGGATTCGCAGTTGGTGCTCCCTAGAGTCTGTGGTGCTGAGTGACGCGTTGTAACCGTCGGTGAATAGCTCTTATGTAACGTAGGTCCGTCAGTAGCAATGGAGCTACAAAAGGACGCAACTGAAGGTGAAAAATGAAAGGGGAATGAGCTCGTTCGTTATTTTTAACAGTTTGCAATTGCTATTAGGAAAAACAAAACTTGAAACTAAGCCTGAGAACCCCCCCCCCCCCCCTGGAATCTAAACACCAGCTTTCTCTATGTCAATCGAAGTGCAATCCATTCTCTATCTAGTTTTGTGCAAATGCTGTCTGTATATCCAGCGGGTTTTCCACCCCAGCCTTGCACCCCACACTGTCTCAAAACATTCCTGCAATGTTGCTAGAATGTGATAATGTGACAATGTGACAACATTTCCGCAACGTTTCGAGTCTGTTCTGTCCAAGGTGGGCACCTGCAGGGATGGCGTCTGACATAAGAGGCGTGTGTGCCCATTCAGGACCTTGCAACGGCCAGGGGGCTTTTTATTTTGAAATCCTTACAAACGTTTAAAAAGACAAAAGGTTATTTGTGGTACATGTGTGGCGTGTTAAAGTGTACATGTGACGCGTTCAGGCGCTTTGCGTGTGGGATTAGCCAGCCCTGGTGCATATTGTGGTCACAGCTCCTTGGCAATGCCTCTGTTCAGCGTCTGCCCACCGTATCTGCGATGTGCCACGCCTCTGCGATGTTTCCTCTGTTCCTCGAAAGAAATACGCTTACCCCCCTTGGGGTTGTGGGTGTCCATTGGCTTTATCAGAGGAACTACATGCATTCATTAGCAAGCCCACAACTTACCCACACTTAAACCCAGTCTTTAAGAGAGTGTGACCTCCTGTCTTTCAAAACCAGTCGCTGCGCAGTCACGTCTTCCAGACTGGTGGAGAAGGGGGACTCTGACAGGTCTCCGGTCAAAAAAAATTTGAAAAAGGCTTTATTTGTGTAAACCAGCATTTTTCTCAGTAGACAACAAGGCAGGCATTATGTTTGATCGAAGGATTGAGTGTGGCGTTGCATTGGGGGCCAGTTTCTCTGCGACTCAGTGTTTGTCAGTTGCATTAAGGAGGATTATCAGCCTGAGACTGGCACTGTTATTCAATTGCTATTATCAGCTTGAGATTGTAATATCGTCATTTATTTGTTGCGTAGACACCCTTAGGCAGGGCAGCTTGCATTACACAATTCCCCCATTTACACGGCTTTATATTTGCTTAAGCTCAATTAAGTGCCTAACTGCGGTGAACAAGATCGGTGTCTCTTTAAGGGATTGAATCCCTAACCTGGCAGAATGTCTGGCTCTTAAAATACTACAAAATTTTTCTGTTTTTGTGGAGATGTTTTATGTATACTTTCATTTAGAAGAAATGATTCATATTACCCTAAATATCTCAGTATTGTTTTTACAGTATATCTAACAGGCCTTCCTCAGATGATGATCTGGACAAAACGCATTGTATATTTGGTCCTCTTATTGTCATCCTCTCCGAGTATCCGGTATTGGAGTTTGTCGAGCTGTAAATATTTATTGAATGCATTTATTTTCCACACTCGTACGGGAACGTCCCGGTCCTCTCTTGCATTGCATTGCCGGACAGGCATCAGCATCTTGGCCAGATCGTTTGATGCGTTTGACGTCCCTGTTGCGGAACGTTGCCCACTTCCTGCCGCTTTTTCCGAGAGTCCCCCTCCCACGTCCGCCTTTGATGGTGGTCCCAGGCACACTAAGTGGTCACTGTGCCTTCCGAAAAATCCTCTGCTTTGAAAAAAAAGAAGCCTTCCCTCCAGAAGTGGCAACTTCTCTTGGCCATTTTTTTTTTCTGAGAATGATAAGGCTAATCTTCCCATCACTGAATCAAATTTGGGCTCTTGACGCTGTATTTCGTGTTGTTTTCTTTAAAACCAAATGAATACCCTGGAGCAATAGGCAAGGAACACACTGGCAACAGGGCAACAATTTTGCTTTTGACTTGATTATTTATTTATAAACGCATTTATGTATTCATGTATGCGTCTCTCTATCTGAAAGTAGTGCCCTCTTATGGGTTTGTTTGTTTGAAGTTTTGTTTTGCTTCTCAACCTAACCATTGCAGTTCTTGGAGGGGAAACGCAAGTTGCTCGGGTGAAGAATTGTGACCTAAGAGCACACCGGCCCGTGGCGAGTTAGCAGTTTCTTAGGTGTCGTAGCATTTAGCCAGCAAAGCATAGATGTTCCAGTTAACCTTGCTCAACTTTTATTCAAATTTCCCTTTAAAACAAAAGTAAAACTATTATATAACGGCTTCTTGGCAAAAATAAAAATCCACAAACGCAAGTTGTTGCGAGCTTGTTAAGTTGTTTCCTGACTGACAACACAGGACTCATTTGCAGATATGGGGATTAGCATTAGGCGTGCATACGCACATGTTCAAATCTTCCTTGGAGGACAAATGGTGAGCTATTCGTCCTGATACTGACTACTCTCTGCCCTTCCTTTCCGTGCTCAGATGAAGAAGACCCTGGCCCTGCGGCGTCAGTCCGCCCCGTCGCTGGTCATCACCAAAGCTCTCAGCAAGTCCAGAAGTATCTCCAGGTAAGCTGTGGGGTTACAGGCTCGCAGCGGCTCTTGTCTGTATGACCCCTAACCCTACACCGCTGTGACATTAGTTATGGATGTGTAGAGACCGGGGTCGCTGTACCTGTGTTAGCGTCAGCTTGACTTCCTGGATAGGGGTTTAAATAAATGAATAAATAAAGCAATCAATCAGTACAGAATTGGCCTGTGTAAATCTCTCTCTCTGTGGATGTTCCATCAAGGTTTATAGCCATATTTTACACTGTTCAAAAATGTATAACAACCTCATAATTGGTATTTTAATGATCCCTAAACCAGTTTTACTTTATCTTTATGTGCTTTCAATGCAATGTGCAATTCTATTGCCCCAAAGTACACCATCCATTAACCGGACAATGTTGAGGGAAGGAGAAAATGGAGGATTCCTCACAGAAGTGGCTGCTTCTATTGACCAACAGCCTGACCAGCTCTTGCAAAGGGTTTTGGGTCATTGGGCAGAGTATTTCAAGGGTTCACCCCCTGCGCAAGAGGTGAAGACGGCTGGGATTGTCTATTGTCCCGCGCGCGACTAAGTCACTTGGGTGACTTTTGACCCCAACGACAAACGCGGGTGACTGTTTTACACCCATTTATATAGCTAGACATTTACTGAAGCAGTTCACATTCCATACCTTTTACTGCTTCCAGGACGAGACATTCATATTGAAACCTGTGTAAAAGCATTACGGGGATCATCAACGCCAAGTCATTTCAGCCTTATCTGATATTATTTATTGCTGACTCAGACATGCAGGTCTCTTCCTTTGTGGTAGCTCCTTGCTCATAGCCCTGGCGGGTTCAGATTGAATTCGATCCTGCATTGGTGCCTCACAGCAGCAGGGTCCCGGGTTCAAATCCAGCTCAGATCCACCTGGGTTTTCTCCCGCTGTCTGAAGACCTGTGAGTTGGGAGTTCTGTGACTGTGAAATTGACCCTGTGAGCGTGTGGTTCTCGTTCCGTCTCCTTCCCTGTGATGTGTTGGCATCCTGCCCTGGGCGCGACCCGCCTCACACCCTGTCTCTGCCAGGTTTTGCTCCGGTGCACAGCAGACCAGAACTGGATATGTGCCTTTTACGGAAAGTGAACGAATGAATGGAAGTTTTTAGAAATGTTCCCTCTTTTCTGGTGGAAAAACCCCGAGCTAAGTGATGGGTGATGGCCCCAGTTCAGTTCATTTGCCTGCTGGAGTTTCCATCTCAGGCGTTACTCATCCAAACACAATTAAAGACGGGCGCTGGAAAGTGCTTTTCCCCCCCTCTTTGGAAACACTTCTGGGTTTGGTGGGTTCAGATGGCCTAGGAACGGTTGTGGACCAAGCTTCAAGCCAACATAATCAGGCCCTGAAGCCTTACGACTCCTAAAAGAAATGGTAACGTTTTGTAGTCCCCTTTTACGTTTTGCCTCGAGTCCTTTTTTTTTCTTCCCGAATTTAAATACCGCTACTTCCTGAATATGAAGATTGAGGGCCTTTGGGGTTTTCAGAAGGCCGAAGGCTCATTGACAGACTATTATAATACAACTGATGTGGCTGGAACGATTCCAGACTCATTCCAGTTACAGAAGACAGAAAACGGAAGTAGTTGGGGATAATCCCGTGGGAACCAAACCGGGGTCCTGGCGTGCCCTCGCCGTGGGTGGACGAGGGGAAACCGGCCCACCTGTGGTGCAGTCAATAGAAGATATGGTGGCGTTGGTGTCCAGCGTGTGACTCCAGGACACCTGTTGCTATAGTTTTGTCACAGATGTTGGCATCCCAGTAGCGCATGGGGAAACACGACGCGAAACACCGACAGACAGACCGAAGGCAACAGAGCGTGCACATCTGGCTTGTATATAACAACCCCCCCCCCCTTCCCCAAGCCTTATGCTGTGTGTTTTTTAGTTTTTTCTTTCCCGAGAGGATCCGAAGACGAAAGGAAGGGTTATGCGATGGGCTGAGGTGAAGGGGAGGGGGGCATGGGGTGATTACAAAATAATTACAGTGTGTCCAAAACTCACATCTCTCCTGTCTGAGAGGCCCTGCTTTGGCTTCCCGCCAGTGATCGAGTTGATTTTCAAATTCTTCTGCTGTCATGTAAGGCTCTCTACTTGACTGGTTTTTACTCTCCCGCTCGCCCACCTCCTCGGACCTCTCTTTTGTGTTCCTCCTTCTCGCCCATGCACTGTGTGTGACGAGGGACCGTTTTTGTCTACGCCCCTGAATGGTGGAACTCTATTCCAATAGAGATTAGGGAACTCGGGACCGAATGAGAACTTTGGCAACCCTACCATGCTTTATTAAAAGTGATTAGTGGGTTGTCGTAAGTTTTAATTTGGTTCCAGCCTAAGTTAAATATAGCTTAAATATTATTACTACTAGTGGTTCTATTTCCAGTTATTGTTGTTGAGTGTTTCGCGGCGACTGCAGTACAAAATAAAGTTTATTATCATAGGATGATAATGATAATAATAAAATCTTTCTGACACTACTCAAAAATGTCAAATCGACCATAATTTCAGGCCATTACCCACTAAAAATGCTGAACTTTGTTACTACTTTCCCACTATTACACTGGAAATTACCACAAAGGGAATTTAAAATAACTGTTGGAGACTGTGGTAGTTCTCACCACTAGGTCCCTTCTAGTATCTCATTGTGACATAAAAAAAATAAAATGGCTCCTTCCCAACAATGACAGCATGATAATGCAGTTGTTGTGTTTTTTCTTCCATTCAATGGTACGTTCTACTCTGTGGTGAACGAGTCTCCTGGGGTAAGCTTGCTCCAGTGAAAATCTTCTTCACGTAGGATGTACGTATGTGAATTAATGTAATTTGTAAGTTACCGGCAACGTCTAAGCTGGCTTTATGGGCCACACTTCCCCCAAAACGGCAAAGTGAACTTCAAGGAATTTTTCTCAAAGGAGTTCCTTTATGTAGGATACTGGCAAATGTATTTCTTTAATGTCAATAAGAGCATTGCAAACCCTTCAGTAGCTCCGTCTGAAGCCTTCTGCTCATCTTCAAAGGCATTCCGTCTGTTTCTGAACACACTGTGATGATGGGTTGGCCAAGGACTTGATAACTTTGTGTTTTTTGTGTGGGGGGGGTTTGGCTCCTCGTGGTGGAGAATTGAGGCGAATTGTCCCAGAGGGGTGGACCTTTATCGCATAAAAAGTGTATGTAGATGTATCTCGACACAGGCCGTAAACAGGAAAGGACGGAGCCCTCCAAAATATTTCCTGTGTTCTCCGGAGAAGCGCAGATTTTTCCGCCCGGTCCACCCGTTTTCAGTCGTTATGAAAACTATGGCTTTCTAAAGCCTAATGCTGTGTGTGGGTTTTATATTATCGTTCACACGGTCGCGTAACCCAGCTAGCGCTTCCTGATATTTCCTTTGCCCTCACATCCAGGAATTGAGTCAAAGCTCTTAGGGAAAGTAACCTCTGTCTGTTTAGCTAAAAGTTTTTGTAGGTTATAATTCCAATAATATTGGCTTGGCAGGCCCGATTATTCAGTGATGCTTACAATTTTACACTTTCATCCAGCTCGACATTTAGCTCAAAGACGCCTTAAAACGATTAAGATCCCTTGTCTCGAGATGAGATTGTATCTGTGATTACAATGTTTCTGTGACATTTGTGGTGTTTCTCAGGCAATATTTTTTTTTGGGGGGGGGGTTTATCTTTCTTTTTCCTGTTTGCTGGATACAAACATCTATCCACACCAGGACAGTTGCTTCTGTTGTCGATGTTGTTTGAAACTGACACAAACTCCAAATGAGACACGATTACCTCATTGTGCAAAAGGACCAAGTTCACCTCAGATTTTTGTTACTTCAGGAAATGACTTAAGTGACCCAGGCATACCGTTTCCCCTCTCCAACCAACACTGCCCCCTATTGGCTTTTCTGTGAAATCTGGGTGTCTGTGGTTGGACTGCTTGAGAAACTACTCCCTGCACGGCACCGTGCTAAAGGAGTCGAGTTTAATTACAGGCTTGGAGACCTGAGATGACTGGTCCTTAGCACCACCAGCTAAGCCCTGTAATTGGATGAATCCTGAAATCTCAGGGATACCTTCTAAATATACACAGGGATTTAACACGTAAGTAGTGCAGTGAGTAACCTTGTTAAAGCAACATGGTGTCCGTGTACATTTCCTACTAGCAGTGTGTACACTGTTTAATTCGGTGTCCCCAAACGGGAGCTCCCTTTGATGTGTCTGTCAAAACGCTCCTGGTGTCGCCATTCTGTGCAGCGTTGGAGAGTAATCCAGTACTTCCTTTGCTAATATGGCTGTTAGTCACATGTTTCATGGAGTGCTTTAGTAGCCGGCTATTCTTGCGTAATATTTCTGCTGAATCTGAGTTTTGTAAGTCTCGTGCTAGTCAAAATGGACGGCCAGTGAATAGCGTAGCTCCGTTTGGCTCATTCCATCCGCACGGATCTGACCCAGTTGGTGGTGGTTTCAGGGAGCGCTGCCTGTCCCCTTTGTGCCCGGAGACGTGCCCCCTGGTCCAGTCGTTCCTGATTCCGCCCCGAGTGTTTGTGGCCCACAGCAGCGCCCAGCTGCAGACCGGCATGCAGACCCAAGACCGCCACCTCTTCCTCTTCAACGACCTCCTCCTCATCACCAAGGCCAAGTGAGTGGAGAGAGAACGGAGATGGAGAGCGTTTGAGTGGGTGAATGGGATTGAGGTACTGACTGGGAGGAGCAGAGCGTAAGATAAAGTGTGGGAGAGGGGAGTAACGTGAGGGAGATAGCAGGAAAGAGACAGCAAAACCGTTCCTCCGCAATGTCTTCTCTTGACCGCAGGCAGTAAATTTCACCAGCCACAGCCCTTCTACCCACAATGCCCTTCTTTGGCAAGGTTTGCACAGTCAGGGCCATAATTAACAGACATGGGACCAGTTAAGTTCCTCTGTGTTCTGGGAGCAAAAGGACAAATTATCATCTGTGAAGGATGTGGGTGATGTGTCATGATGCAGAACTACAGTTATAGTAACATTGTCATGTGGTTACAAGGTCTTAACCAATCAGAGTAGAGCAGTAGACTGAAAGAGTGGAGCCTAGAATTTTATTCTATGTGTTCCATGTTTGAGGTGAGCCTGGGTTTTGTGGTTTCGTGATGCATTATGAAGTGTAATTGGGTTTATTGCATTTTCACATTATTGTTAAACATTTACAGTATATCCAATTGGTGTTTCAAATCCAATTGATGTGTGTGTGTGTGTGTGTGTGTGTGTGTTTGCCTGAAAGTGTGAGTGAGAGAAAGACCATGCTTCACCACCTGCATCGCCCCCCCAGGTCCTCCTCGCACTTCAAGCTGAAGTCCCAGGTGCGTGTGAGTGAGATGTGGACGGCCGGCTGCATGGAGGAGGTGTGCGAGGGCAGCACCAGCCCAGAACGGAGCTTCGTCGTGGGCTGGCCCGTCTCCAACTGCGTGGCCACCTTCGGGTAAGGCGCCTTCTGTTCGATGAGAAAAACTCATCGCTCTGGGAGAATGCCCATCTCTCACGTGTCTTCTCTGGGTTTCCTTCATATTTATCCTGGCCCGTAGTGAAAATTAGGGCAAGTCATGTGACACATCTATAGCCTTTACTGTAAGAGACAAACTCAACCGGTTTTTGGTAATAATTTAGTTAGGGCCTCATTCTACACTATTCTAAATATGCCCTTTCTCTCGGACAGTGTGCTGTTCGTGCTACATGGATGGTACGCTAATATTTATAAGTTGAAGGTTATAAGTTATGTCAGAGAGTTTGTCTTCTTTTTTTTTTCTTTTTTTAAACAACTTTTATTTTTTTAATGTCAATATTTTTTTCTCTCCAACAGTTCAATAGAACAAAAAGAGACATGGCTTTCCCTCATTGAAAGGTATTAACACTTTAATTTAAAATATTTTTACTTATTTTTCTTTTTTGGAAGTATTAAATGTTTATGTGCCCTCCAACCTCTGTATTTGTGGCAAAATCTCACTGATATTTTAAAAAAACGTCTGTTTGAATATAAAGGTAATTACATTTTCTTTCCTAGCCGAATGAAAGAGGAGAAAGAACGAGATGATCCAAAGTCCATTCCTCTAAAGGTTTTTGCCAAAGACATCGAGAATTGTGCGCCGGTAGGAACCCTTAAGTTTTAAGTCCAAATGAGCCTGCTCGTTCAGACACTAGAGGCATTAAACTGTACTCTGTTGAGAGACGTGTTAGGACAAATGTAGTCTGTCCTTCGGAGAATGTGTCCTTGGGGGCAGTGCTGTGTCACTCAGTATATCAACCAAGCTCCCGTTGCTCTAGCATTGCTCTGTGGCAGAATTGGTTAGCCGGTCTCCGAGGTGTGCGCACGTTTGCGTGCGGTGTACACGTTAAATAAATCTAAATGAATCAAAATAAATTCTTCAGAATGGCCGGCTGATCTCCCTCCCCGGCTCCTGACCTCTTTCCTCGCTTGTGTTTTTGTTGCTCCCACAGTCCCAGACTCTGGCTGTCAGCAACTCTGACACTGCCACTGATGTCATCCGCATGGCCCTCCAGAACTTTGGGATTTCAGTGAGTGTCCGTGTGTGTGTGTGTGTGTGTCCGTCCGTCCGTCCGTCCGTCCGTCCGTGTGCATGCAGAGCCGAGAGCGTCTGACGTGTCTGGAGTGGGAAGTATGAAGCTTAGCACATGTGTGTGGAGTGAATCGAGCGCTGTTCTGTCCTGTATGGACGTGATTCTCAGTGGTGATGAAAGTATCTCGCCGTCTGGCTCCTCTACAGGCCAGTGTGAGAGATTACCAGCTCTGGGTGAGCTCCAGTAGGGACAACGCTCCATACCCTCTCATTGGTGAGTCAGAATAAGGCTCCCCGTGTTTTCCAGCCTACACTTACTAGTCTCTTTTATTATTAGATCTCTTCCAATAGTTTTCCTACATCAAGCCTTCATAGAGCATTCAGAAGAATGTGTGCACAGATTATATTCCAGTATGAGAAACCAAGTATTTACTTAAGTTTTTTTTTGTTTTTCTATCCTTGCAAAGCCTGAGTACAATAAACAGAGCAGCTAATCTTATCAAGTTTTTTTTGTTTGTGCTTCTAGTTTTGGATATTGAATTAAATCCGTTTAACCCCTGAAAACCAAGTGTTTGTCTCCATGTATTGTAAACAATAAGTAACATGGAACATCTTGCCTTTCTAAAGTAACGCGATCATTACATGTGACGTCCACAGGCCACGAGTTCCCCTTCAGCATTAAAGCAAACCACATCCGGGAGCCACTGTCTCAGACCGAGGGAAAGAATGCTGTAACACCTCCAGACCTGCAGAGGGCACTATTGTTGGATCAGCAGCCTCTAGACTCTCAGTGCCAATTTATACTCAAGCCCAGCCGCACAGCAAATGGACAGTCTGTATTGGGTAAGACTCCCCTTTCGGGCTGGTATCCAACCTTACAGATATGTTGTGGAGGGCAGCAGACCTCTTATTGTAGGACCTCTAGGAAAATGACAATGGAGAGAGTGAATTCGCTCTGGCAGTATTTAACACATTTGAAATTTGAATAATTCCTTACCCCATATTGTGTGAAGTGCACTGAAATGATTTGTGCTTTGGTAGCACTTCTGACTGTCCTGATAGATAGAAATGTAATTTTCTCCTGCGTAATCAACATCTGTTGTTCAAATTTTTTCCGCTTGTTTGCGCTGTATAAGCTTTGGCATTTCATTAAGCGCCATTTTAAGCTTTTTATCGAAGATGTAAAGTGTGTTCTTTTCTACACTCCACCTCAGGATTTAAAAAAATGAATAACGGACAGTGGCTTTTCCGAAAACACAGAAACCTCTGTGCTAGCCAAGCGCTCCTGCAGCACTCTCCTGTGGGGGCGCTGGAGCACATGTCTGTACACGCCTCTCCCTCCGAATAAATGCCCCTTTTCTCTTCTCTTCTCTTCGTCCCGCCCCCTACAGAGCTCGGTCAGAAGACCGTCAAGAGGAAACGCTCTGTGCTTAACTGGGCGTTCTGGCGCGGTTCCACCACCCAGCTGGACGGCCTGCTCGCCTCGCCCCCCTCCCCCACCCCCGGGCGGCTTTTCGGCCTGCCGCTGAGCACCGTGTGCCGACAGGGTGCCCTCCCCAAGCCTGTGATGGTAAGCCTTGCGGGTCCCGTTGTTTCGCACACCGTCTCTTCAGACCGAAATGAATTGCCGACACCGATCACGGTGTTTCCGAGAGAGCTTTAAATCGGCTTGTTATTACATCCTCAAGAGGAACGGCAAACCGCGGCCAGAGCTTAAAAGTAAGAACGATTGTGACGACAATGGAGCTTTATAAACTGGTTCCAGGCTGCCTGCTGTCCACCATCGATATTATGGATTTGAATTTCTCAGTAATTACACTGGTGGACCTTTCTTCATACCCTCACTGTTGCTACAAGATTTATTATACCTATCCTGGTAATGATATTGTGGCGTACGCTTACTTATTACATAAAGTCCTCAGGTTACGCAACTGCCAAATCTAAAGTGTAAAAATGTCATGTGAATCAATGATTTCATTGTTTTCCATGTTTCCTTTTTGTAATTGTGAGGAAAAAAATCTGCTCTGTTATTTTTCCCTCTGCTGTATTCCCTTACTCCCACAGTCTTTCTCCTCCCTATGTATCTCTGACTCACTGTCTTCCTGTCTTTGACTCTGTCTTTGACTCACTGTCTCCCGCCCCCTATAGGATATGCTCTCCTTCTTGTTCTACGAGGGCCCGTTTACTCGCGGCATCTTCCGTCGCTCAGCCAGTGCCAAGGCCTGCCGGGAGCTGAGGGACATGCTTAACTCTGGAGCCCAGGACATCCCGCTGACCAGCGAGTCCATCTTTGTCACGGCCGTCGTCTTCAAGGTGCGCGGGCGTTGTGTGACTGAAGGCCGCGCCGTTTGCTGCAGTGTCTCCATTTTGGTTTTCAGTTCGGTCAGCGTTTTTTTTTTTTTAAACTCCGGATAATGACGCAAACCAGGCTCGCGTTGAAAGGAATTATGCCTGTTCTTCGACTTTTTGGTTGCCAAGCAGAACACTCTATTGGGCCTTTAGATTCCTTAATGAGTTCACATATTGGCATGTTTAGTGGAAACTGTTTGAAGTACCAGTGTCCCTGGAAGACATGGTCGCTCTCTGACAGTCATAAGAAGCAGGTGTTGTTTTACTTGTGCTCAGAAGAGCGGTCTTCGGACTCATTGAGATCTTTAAGACGTGCCTTTTGAAACCTGTGCATTCTAAGGTTTAGTTTAATGTGACCGGCCCTAAATAACTCCCTAATTGTATATTGGGCGGATGCGACTAAACCATTGAAACATTTACATGAGAAATTTGGTTGCTTGCTAAAGTTTGGGTTAGTGAATATGTCCCGTTTTGCCATCCAATCCTTTCTCCCAGTATCTCTGATGTAGAGACGTCAAATGTACAGAAAGAGAGTATCACAGTGAGAAATAAAACAGAAGTCAACAGAAATCCCACTAACGATACATAGTTCATATTTCCCGACTGTTTTTGTGAATGCAACCCATAGGATTACAAAGTAATCTTTTTGAACTAATTTCGTATATATATATATATATTTTTGTCTCTCTCTGTTCTGCATTGTATAAGAAATGTTCTTAAGCTTTGATTTCAGTACTTTTGTACAATGGATTATTAGTAGTCCTTAAAGCTCGGTATTACCGAGGGTGACAACTATGTGCCAAAAGGAGGTGAGCCCCCCACCAGTTTGGTTGCCAACAGCCTTGTTTTAGCCGGGACATTCTAATCCACTTGTTTTATTTAAAAAAATCTGTCCTGTATTTGCTCAACGGAATGTTGGCAACCCTACCCGCCAGTCACCAGAAATTCTGAAAGCCTTTGGGTAAATTCAAGACAAAGCAGATCAGCGAGGTGGTGTGCTTCCAGAATTATCATAGCAATATTGGAGTTTGTAAAGGCGCCGGTTTGTGCAAATGTCTGATCATGTGATACACCTGCACAGCCATATAGTAACATTAACGGTAATCCCTGGTGGAAAAGTTTAGAACACCTCACCCTGCTCTCATAGGAGGTTCAAAGTAGCGCAACTCAATCTGACACCCTGAATGTAGTCTGTTCCCTCGGGTAGCCGCCACATCAGGACTGATCCGTAAAATAACGTGTTGACTCAAACGCGTTTTACGCTTTCTTCCAAATGCAGGATTTCCTGCGCAACATTCCGGGCAGCCTGCTGTCCCAGGACCACTATGACCAATGGGTTGAAGTTATGGACCGAGTCTATGAAGATGAGAAGGAAAGGTTGCAGGCTGTCCAGAGGTAACAGCCCAAAAACCTGCTAACTACCTCAGTGTTCCCTCTCTTATTTAGTAGTGCTGTTATAGAACATTTTGGCAGTGTTGTCATCTGTGTGTTGGAAAGGAGCCAAGGAGGTGCTCAAACGCAGAGTGCATCGATCAGGCACATTCATGGGAAATTAAGGATGCGGAATATTTTTCAAACTCAGCTCGGGACTACAGTTCCCATGAGTGCACATTCTGTTCCAGTTTACTTTATCTCAGCCAATATGTGAATCACGTCACTGTAACGGTTGACTTGGCCGGAGGGCAGAACAAAATGTTGCTTGATTAGCTATTTGGAAGTAAACAAAGGTGTCAACAGAGAGACCATCTGTTTAAATATGTATTTATCTGTGGAATTCTAGCACTTAAAGGTGTTCACCCAAGCAGCAGTCAAACGAAAAAGACAATATGACAGCATGATTACGAGACCAGCCCACCAGGGGCTTGGTACCCACACAGCCCATCAACTTGTTTATTTCATCTGAAAGATTAAATTACAGTGCCAAGAGGCGAGGCAAAGCAAGGCATCACGAGAGCTTGCAATTCTGGAGATGTGGGGGTGGGATGGCAGAGCAAAAAGTGTGTAAACACGGTTATGATTTAGTAACGGCTAACTGCCAAACAAATGACAGGCAGTCAGGCAGAGACTGAAATATGTTTGGGCTTAAAATAAGCTTGAAATGAAAACGTCAACGGGAAAAACTCGGTATGACTCGCGTGGTGTGGTACGTGGGGAGAAAATGCCCCCAGATCCTCTGGATCTCCAGAGGAGGTGACAGGAGCGTGTTCTGTCTCCCAGGCTGGTATGTCAGCTTCCCCCAGATAACCTTCTGCTCCTGCGCCACGTGCTCGCCGTGCTCCACTGCATCCATCGCCACGCCGACGACAACCAGATGAACGCCTTCAACCTGTCCGTCTGCATCGCTCCCAGCATGCTCTGGTCGCCCGTCCGCTGCAGCCCTGAGGTGGAGGGTCAGGGCACCAGGAAGGTAAGGGTCAGCCGGCGAGGCCCTTTGTGATGTAACGGGTTTCGCTTTTGTCATGTTGCCGACCCCCAAGGTTAGACTTAGACGGCAAGAGTTTACAACCCTTTTCTACAACAGTGATGAATGAGCGTCAATTAAGTTAATGTGAAGAAAAAGAAAGAAAAAAATCAACTTTTTATTTAGATTTTATTTATTATATTTATATTTTATATGATAGAATAATGGTGAACTTCATTTGACTTTTTTGACACTGATCAACAGTTTCTTCCAATTAGTCAAAATTTATAACAAATATTAAACACAAAATAATTGGTTGCATAAGTATTCACCCCCCTTTAATGCAACTCACCTAAATCATCACTGTGCAGCAAACTGGTTTTAGAATATGCTAAGTTAAATAAATGGAGGTCACCTGTGCACAGTCAGTGATTAGATTTTTCAAAGTGAACAGATTTTTCCGTTTTTGAGTCATCCCTTCCTCTCAAGGTGCTAAATGTTAAAGGGGCGGTTTCAGCCCCGTTCGATTCAGTGTGGTCTGCGGTCCGGTCTTTATAAATGTTCACATTGTTAGAAGAGAAATGAAACGGTACGTGTTACACCCTGAATGTACGATTTGTCTGGAGACCAGTGTGAAGTGGATACATTTTGTGTTCGTTTTTTCAGGTTTTTCAGCTTTTTTTCTTCAAATGTGTTTACATTTTTTGGCGGAGCTCGAAGTCGTGGTCTGTAGGAAAATATTTGAGACATTTCCTTCAGATTCCTAAGGGCAATTCATTTCTTCTAAACTGCTGGGGTGAAAGTACTTTTCTCACAGTTTGTTTGTATATGTGGCATCACATTTCACAGCTCAGCTGAAAAAAATGTGAGATTTCGACATTTCCCACAAGCAGAACAGCTATTTAAGCCAGCCAATGAATGGGCACTGTGGACAGATTGGAACCTCAGATTACCCAGGGGTCTTAAATTGTGGCTCTACATTTTAAAAAGTCGCTGAATTACTTTGGTAAATAATGTGTGTTTCTCCTCTGTCTTCAATAGTGGCTGGTCGAAGCTGCTTTCAGAATGCTGCCTTATTATAGCATTTGAAAAATATTTTAAATTATATTTAGGAAAACCAAAACCAAAATTTTAGGATATTGGGAGCAATAAATAATTTTCCAGGCCTTGCCCGGCCACACAAAGATGTGGTTTTGAATGGAATTTCACAACCCCCTGGTTGGCTCATCACATGTCAGTGAGTGTGTGGTCAAACTGAGGCTTTACACCCCCAAATCCCCCACCCCCAACTCTGCAACAGCCACACCCAGCTCACAGCTGGCTTACAACAGATGAGGCCCACATCCCAGTTCCCGGTTATCTCTGAAATCAGACTTATGGTCAAAGAGGTTCGCCGAATGCACCCATGCACCCAACTAAAAGCCCAATAAAATGAGAACGTCTGTCAACGTTTCTGTGATGCTAAACGGGTACTCCGGCATTACAGAAAGATAATGATTCGGTGCTGAACCTGCTTGCCCTATAACACGCATTACACTCAAAACCCCGATTGTTGTAGACGGTTTTATTTTTAATATTTAAATTATTCTTACTGTATAATTATTTTTCTACAAGTAATGGAAGAATCTAGTCCCAATCGTACAACTTTGAAAGTTGGCTGTGTTCTCGGAACGGATAGCTGTGGCCCTAGGGAATGTCCTGAAATGTTTTTGTTTGTTTTTTGGAACAGAGTATTGATGTTGTCAGTGTGTTAAGTTATATTCTTAGAATGTGCTAAAGTCAAAATGAGGCTTCGAGGAAAACGACCGAAGGAAGAAAGGTTGTCTGGAAACGTCAGCAAAGTTTCAGGAAAGTTCTCTCCGGAAAAGTTTGGCCCATTTAATCCATATAAATTTTGACGTAGCTTTCACAAAAGTGTAGGCCTCGAAGGAGTAAGGAGTGGAGAAAGCACCTGCTATGGGTTTGGAACTTCTCAAAGTCATCAACCCCCCCCCCCCCCCTCCCGGTCTCTCTTTAGGTCTCCAAGGTGGTGCAGTTTCTGATTGAAAACTGCTGCAGGGTACTGGAAGATGATGTCATTGCCCTGTTTGGCGGATTCCCTCAGAAGTGTAGCAGCAGCGACCAGGGTTCTGGTAAGACTTCCTTACAAGCGATTTCTCTGTGAAAGAGAGGTAAACCACAGGGAATAGTGATTTACCTGTGAAAGAGAGATAAAACACAGGGAATAGTGATTTATCTGTGAAAGAGAGGTAAAACACAGGGAATAGTGATTGTCCATACCCAGACATACTTGGCATGTACCCTTCAGCATTGCTCTTTTTCAAGCACTTTACACACACAGGCAGACGCGTACAGAGGCGCTTAAGTACCCCCACTAACACAAGCAAAACATATCTACTGGCTTCTTAGGCCTAACGTACGACTTATTAAACTTTAATAAACACAATGTATTAAGAACGACCGGCAACAACTTAGCGCGCCGGATCACAGCAGGCTCAGGTAATGAACCTGAGGAGTGAATGGGCCAGTCAGCCAGCCATGCTGGCGAAGCGGCGCGGTGAATGGGTTCCTCAGAGCGACGTCTCCACGTGGCTGTAGATACAAAAGGTCCGTCAGTCAGTTCTGCCAGGGCGGAGAGGCAGCTGCAGAAACAACACAGCGGTGATTAAATTTGACACAGTCCTTTGAGACCGAGACAGAATAGTGCCTTGACGGCTTTGGCCCGTGTATTACGGACAGAGCCAACTTATTCTTGCCTTTGCTGTGGGTTCGCGCCCCCCCCCCCGACCGAGTCTGGCTGTCAACAAAAGATTCGGTGACCGTTTCTGTTGCTGCTTGCGGGATCTGAGCATTCCACACATCAGCATGGTGTCTGGTGGCGGTATGGATACAGACCCCGGCTCCTCTCTCTCTCCCCACAGATGTGTCCTCCTTCCAGATGAACGACTCGTCCTACGACAGCCTGGAGAACGAGCTGAACGACGACGCAGAGGAGTGCCCGTTCCAGGATCTGCGGCGGCACCGGGACAAGTCAGGTCACTGGAGCCGGGACTCTGTGATCACCCTGAGCGACTGCGACCCCGAGCCCGACTCTGTGCACCCGCAGCGCCCCCCGGCGGTCCGTTCTGGGCGGTTTGCCCCAGACCTGCCCCCTTGCTGCCCTCGCCCTCCATGTGACGTCTCTGGCCGTCAGCCGCTCCGTGGCGCCCGGAAACTGCGTCGCTGCTCGGAGCCTGCCATCGGACACTCCCCGCCCAGCCCGGCCCGGGCCCTCGAACGGCAGCCCTTCGTCTTGGTCCGCAAGGCCAGTTACGACGGCGTGACGGACCGCAGCGAGAAGGAGCAGGAGGTGGAGGAGAAAGAGGAGGCACGGTTTGTGGAGCGCCTGAGCGACCTGCAGTTGGAGCAGAGAGAGAAGGGCTCCCGGGGATCTCTGTGGCGGGCGCAGAAACAGCCGGCGACGCTGTGTCTGGACACGAGCTGCTCCAGCCTGTCGTCGCCCGCCGTCTCGCCCTCCGCCTCCTCCATGAGCTCCCTCGACAGTGCCTTCTCTCAGCACTCTGCCGACCTCTCCGCCTTCGTCCCCGCGGACGCCGCATCCGCCCCCATCCTCTCCCTCAAAAGCGTCTCCTCCCCCAAGGAGTCCTATGACTGGAACCAGCACCGGACCGCCCACGGCCTGCACCCCAATTCCTGGCTGAAGAGTGACCGGCAGCTGTCGCTACGCCCGCGTAGCGAGCCGGACCACAATCCCCTCGCCCCCAACGGCCTTCCAGCGTCTTCGGGGTCGAGCCAGGAGTGCAAGCCGAAAGCTCAGGAGTCTGCGGGACAGGCCGTGCAGAGTTCCGGCTGCCCTCCCACCTACCAGCAGGCCCTGCTGCAGGAGCAGCATCGCAAGGCCAAGGGTTCAACGGTGACAGACCTGAGGCAGCGATGTAGGCCTGCGGTCGCTCCGGGGAGCACAGGAAACTACATTACCCATCAAAGCACAGCGGCGTCCGGGAAAGGCCGTCGTCATCCGCCCCAGGGACTGTTCTACGGGCAGGGGGCCTCCTGCTTGATCCTCCGGAGGCAGACCCCCTGCTCCCTTAGGGGTTCCCCGGCTGGACCCGCACTGCTGCGTCGGGCATCCGAACCTGCGCTGGCTAGCTTAGACGGAGCTCCCGCGGCAGAACCGAGCGGGCTGTGCGGGCCGGCACCGGCACCGGAAGGCTGCATGTCCCTCAGCAGGGATCCTCAACACTGTGGCCTCAGAGTCTCTGATGTGGATCTGGTCCATGATGGAGTGGATCAGAACCTGGGGCCTAGGTTCTGCCTGTCCCCCTCCGCCACCCGGGCTGTAACGGACTATTTCTCCTTGCACGTGGGCCCAGAGACCAGTCTGAGGAGGAGCCAAGAGGTGGCCACTGCCCTTTACCAGGGCAAGAGGGAGTGGCAGAACAGGAGGTGCAGCGACCCCAGGTTCGAGGACTTTGACCAGATGTTATTTGCTGAGGAGTCTTACGTGTGAGATGAGCCATTCCTAGGAGACCTCGTTTTTGTTTTTTTATGGACTGGTCCGCCCATTCACTATTAACGTAAGCTGTGACCCTCCCATGCGCTCTTTTATTAATGTACTTTGGGCAGAGGGTGGAGTCAGTGGCCAAAAAACCCCATTAAGTGAGCCTTAAGTGTCGATTTTAGGGTGTGTTTGTGTCTGTGTGTGTGTTTTAAGATATGATATGCACATTCTCAGTTAATTCTCAAATTTGAGTACTTTGGTTATAAGCAGTTACAGGCCGTCATTGCTCACCTTTGGCTAATGAAAACCACATATAGAGAAACACTTGTAGAGGGAAAGCTTATGAGCTCACAGTATTACCTGGTTTGTGTCAGTCCGACTTTACAAAAAAACACAGTTGTGGTTTTGGAGATAAACTGTGTTAAATGCATGCAGGCTTTCAAAAACACATGGCCCCTACCAGTGAGAGCTTGTCCTGTACGAACTGAGACGTCTCAAGCGCGCGGTGAGAACACTTCCTCAGCGACAGACGCAGTCACTAAAGGAGGCTGTGCGCTTGTTGTTGATTGGAGTAGCGGGAATGTGGGAGCGGTCAAGCCCCTGTTTCACAGCACTTTAACAGTTTTGATGAAGGCCAACCAGTGCGGTGCGAGAGATCAGACAAATTTACGATACGGTGATTTTGTTTCTGTATCAATTTTATGCAATGCTGATTTGTGTGAAAGGATTTCCGATTATGTTTTGTATGGTGGTGTTTTGCTGTAAAGTCTTCCTAATTAAGTTGTTTGTCAAATTGGTTCCAATACTATGAGAATTATTTTATTGCATATGCTTATTTTTATTACAATTTATCGATATTGTGGTAAACTATTTTCAAATGTATTAGTTTACGCCCCACAAGTATCTATCTATACATGCTATTTTTGTTTAATTGTGTATTTATGTCTGTATACAACTCTTTACAGGTGCATAGGTTAAACGACAACGAAAACAACATCAACACCAATTTTAAGAAATTCTACCTGTACACTGTTTAATGTTCCCTGGTGGTTTTTATTGTACTAATACAGGCAGCTTTTCAACCTCAAGTAAAATTCAGGTTAAAAATTTGCCATATAGTTTGGCACTATAAAGACCACTGCGAGGGGGGGATACGTCTATTTGTATTGTTTCCTTTTTCCAATGCACCTGTAAAGTCTGTCAGATGTGCGCGTTCATTCTTCGTGGTTATGTGTTTGTGCAGTGCTTCAGGGCAAAGTGCAGTCGTTGTAAGTAACCAAATGCATATTTTTGTACATGCCATTCCTGCTGCTGACTTGTAGAGGTTTGTTTGCTTGGTATATTTGCACCATTTGAACATGTTATCTTTTATTTATCAATGAAAATGGAAAAATTGATTACTGCATCAAAGTGGTTTAAGTAAAGGATGGCACATCCCATGAAAAGTGGTGTCAGCCCTTGTCCCCCCTTTGTCAGGGCCAGGCCGGCTCCTGAGGACGGAGAGTGGAGTTGTCGGCAAGGGATTCTTAAGCGCGGCCCTGGAGGTCACAGGTCACTTCAGTGGGCCACTGGGCAACGGTGCTAATTGAGTGTTGGTCACCTGTAGCCAGATTACCTGGAAACAATACGACAAGCTGTTAAATGAGGCTTTTTTTGGGTTTGTTATCTAGGTGGTGCTTAGTCATCACTTAGATTGCTTAAGGCAAGAAATTGCAACGTCAACGGATTGATCATGCAGTCTCGTATGCCTGTTAAATGGGCGGGTCTGTCAGATGGAAACTTTGGGTGGCATCATCGCTGACCACAGGAATCATTGCAAACATGGGCACCACTTTTCACTGCAAGCCAACGTGCAATCTGTTCAAATTACCGCTGTTCACATAGGCTACGAAAAGGATTTAGAAACGCCATGGATTTGAAACACAGCAGCACTTGCTAGTTGCTTCACAACTAGTACGTTGCCCTGGATAACGGTGTCAGCTAACTGGCAAAAAAAAAAAAAAAAATAGCAGTTCTGATTCAGTCTGCACTTGCTTCCTAAGACTTTGTAGTGAGTTTGGTCCTCCCTGAGCCTATCCCATGAGAGCAACTAAGGATCTCCAAAATCAGTCCTGATTATTAGTGTTAAGCTTTGTGAGACGTTGTGAAGCTGTTAATACAGGCGTAAGCCCTGTGCTGATCCAAAACAACCCCGGCCAAATCATTTTCATTGGTTTGGCTCTGTCTACCATTAGCTGAACAGACCAAAAATCCCTGTGTTGACCTTTGAGCAAATGCTCATTTACCTATGCAAATCTATGCAAATTGCAGTGTGTGAGAGTAAAAGTGGTATATATAAAGTGCCGTAAACTCTATGGCAAAGGTGTCCAAACTTTTTACCACGAGGGCCAGATCAGGTGATCTGTACGTAAAGACGGGCCACAAGTATAAACACAACACAGTATATTACACCATCTACACACATGGGGGGGGGGGGGGGGGGGGGGGGGGGGGGGGGGGGGGGGGGGGGGGGGGGGGGGGGGGGGGGGGGGGGG
>JAOYSI010028571.1:0-12230 GCA_025775065.1 Hiodon alosoides
GAATGGGATGTCATAAAAGCTCCTGTAGGTGTAATGTGTAGGTGTCCCAATACTTTTGTCCATATAGTGTATATGTTAAGGTCTCAAAGGGCGTTCTTTTAATGTAGGATTACTAATTATCAATTTTTTAAAAATAGGTATTTGTTAAACAGTGTTTACAAGTATGTTTTACTATTTACTCCATATAACAGCCAATGAAGCTAAGTCAATGGACTTTAGTTCTCTTTTCTAGTTCCCTGGTGAATTGTACATGAACATCCCTTATGTTGCTGTAGGTGTGAAAGGTTTACAGTTATTTAAATTTACATGACAAAAACTGAATGACACTGCACTGTTTTAGCATTGCAGTTTTAATAAAATGCTGCACATTGAACTTGTCTGGGTTTGGTGACATTTGTTTGTTGATGTATTCCTTCTAGCTGTTTATCATGCTAAAAGAGATAAACAGTAGAAGTCTGACTTGTTAAACATCATGTTCCTTTAGGGCAGGCCTTCCTTCAAAGCCTTATTGATTGTAGAGTTCTGACTTGAGTCTGTGATTACGTAAGGTGCAGGCACACATGCATTTTGATTTAGCCCAGCGTCCTTTCTCATTTCCTGTGCGGCGGTGAGCCTATAGATTTGACCTTTATTACGAGGGAGCCAGGAAACAGGAAGCGCCGGTCTGCAGTGTAAAGAACGTCCTCCTACCTCACGCGTTGGGCACATCTGGCACCTGGAGACTTCCCTGCAGACATGGGCGTGGATCACGGGGTGACAAGAGCCTGTGTGGCAACTGTTGGCAAGGCGGGGAAGGAAATACTGAAGAATGTGCAGAGATTGTTTTTTCAAATCCAGCTTGTGTCATTAGGCGATTGTGATTGGGAGATCTGAGTTGTGGGACACAATTTGCAGAGTGCCGCCTGGGCTGGGGTGGGTTAGATCCCATTTGGAGAACATACTCCTCAAGATATGTTGATTCCCTTGTTAGCCTTTCAGCAATATAAAATAAATAATTCAAATGGAATGCAGTCCACGTATCCTGCTCAAAACTTGGGGCACTTTGGTTGCTATGGTAACGTTTAAGGTAAACTACATATTTTTTCAGCAGAAGCAAATTAGAAGTTCTGTTTGATCGCATTCTTAACCAGTCAATCACGTGCAGTGGATACTGACCCAGAACGCTCATTGTTTTGCAGGCAACTATTGAAAACTGAACTGGGATCATTTTTCACAGAGTACCTCCAGGTAAGGGAAAAGATTTATTTTTTCACAAGGTCATGTGACTCGTTTCACCTCAGTGGAACAAGAAGGACTTGCGTTCATAATGGATGGATACAGAGTCACTTTCTTGCATTTGAGTAAATCTCATATTTTGTTTTTTCACCCCTCCAGAATCAGCTGCTAACGAAGGGCATGGTTATACTGAGGGACAAAATAAGGTTTTACGAAGGTTTGTATGGCTCATTACTGCGAGCACAATTTCAAATTGTAAGTGCATGTATTTTCACACTCTAACCCACTTCGGAGTGCCAGTCAGAACTGGGCCCAGTTTGATTCATGGCTTCCTTTTGCGGTTCAAAACACACCTGACAGGTGGCGTAGGGTCCACACCCAACCGACACCAGTAGCGTCAGACAGTCTGTCCGTTTTCACACTTTTTTGATAGGAATTGATAGAAAATAATTGAGGCCCCACCACGTATCCAACTTCCTTGATGTTGACCTCAGTAACAGGGATCATTCAGTAATATAGTTCTCATGTGACACAATTAGCGTGTCACTTACTCCACACTTTCTCCAATTGCAGGAGTCCAGTTCTGTTATACTTAATTTCCATTTAGCAGATGTGACTTGCAGTCGTTGCATAAAAATCAGGTACGAACAAGGCAAACCACAGATTCCTGAATTAGAAATGGTCATGGTACGCGTGACCAAGGGTTTTCTGGGACATCCTTCTGCTTTTCAGCCGCTAAAGTGGTACGTTTTTTTTTCTTTTCTCCTCTGCGTTTGAAACCCTCTACGTTCTCGTAAATCTTTGATAGGTGGCCATCAGCCAGGATCGCGGTGTTCTAGCTCCTTGGCAGGGCACAAACCACAGCAAATCTGAGAGATCGTCATTGTAAACCCTCTGTCTCATGACCAAACCTCAACCACACCTTGATCCGACACCCAACACCCTCCACCACCACCAAAAAGCACCAGTGCCACAGGACACAGGCCGCCTGATCTCCACCTTGTGTTTGATTCATTGTCTGAACTCATCTTGTTTCGTAAGGATGACTCACAAAGAATCCCCCTAAGAGGGATTTAGCCTGCTTTGGTTCAGGGTGGCTGATGCAGCCCAGCTGCTTGGCAAGCAGGTATCTTTCAGCAGCAGGTGACAGAGAGCCGCAGCCCCGTGAAGTTTGATCGCCTACAAAGCTTTGGTTTGCAAGTTCATGCTACATCAAACACCCTATTGTAGATATCTGAAGCCATCCGTGGCTTTCATTGCTTTCATCCGAGTTGCTAGCAGGCACCTCTTGCGGTTGACATTGTGACAGGCAGAGCACAGACTTCCCCAGTTCCCTGCGCCATGTTATTTCGCTGCATGGCCCGACTGATCTGAGCCCACTGGCTTTTTTCCCTTCCTGACAGGTCAGAAGCTGCTGGATTCCTTAGCTGAGACCTGGGACTACTTCTTCTGTGATGTCCTTTCCATGCTTCAGGCCATTTTCTATCCGGTCCAGGTACGGCCCTGCTCTGTCCTGTTCTTCAGTCACTCGAGGGGCTTCTGTCGCACTGCCAAGCTTCCTCAAAAGATTTTTGATAAGCAAAGCAGCATAGTTAGTAAACTGAATATACACACAGAGTGCACTAAGAACAACAGGTAGAACATGCAGTGACATTTCAAAGGAGAATCCTAAGCCTGTCTCTGTTCAGGGAAAGGAACCTTCTGTGCGTCAGTTGGCCCTGATCCACTTCCGGAACATCATCACCCTCAACATCAAGCTGGAAGACGCTCTGTCCCGGCCGCGCGCCCGCGTCCCTCCCTCCATTGTCCAGATGCTGCTCATTCTGCAGGTGAGCCCCATCTCTCGACCCCCAGAACAGCACCGTCACAGACGACGCTTCCTGAAGATCAATTGCGACTTACTATGCAGCTTTTGTCATTATTCATGTGACCAATATTGTCAGTATGAACAAAAAGGTGAGCCGTAAGGAGGTTACCGTGAAGCGATGGCTGTTGGTGTTGAAATGCTTCCAATGCTTGCAGTCATTATCCATCATAGGTGGGAGTTTGAGGAGAGATGTTTTAAGTGGCGATAGGGAGCAGTGATAAATGAATTACAATCTCAGCCATCGCGTGAATTAACCTTGGGCCAAAGGCCCAGCGGAATTCAGCAGGGACCATGCCGGATGGAACATTAGCATCACTACGATGCTGCTCCGAGAGTCGCAGAATGATGATGTCAGTGAAGAGCGTCGTTCTATTTGAGTATGAGCCCCCCTGTGCCGAATGGGGTTCCCAATAGGAAATGTTAATTGATCTGGGACAGGTTCTGGCTTTTATCGCTGTGCCCTGGTTTGCACCCAAAGTGTATTTTTGTCTCGTAAGTCACTTTGGATTAAGCAATCTGCATATAGTTAAATCTATCTTAAGATGAAGGCTGTGTTCAAAACAGAAGGCAGTTTCCTCGCTGCCTTGCTGCCGTAATAGACAGGTGCCACAGAAGGCATAACTTTTGAGTGAAAGCATCTTCTAAGAACAGTGGTTTCGAATAGCCTTTTAGGGCAGCACTTACGGCAATGTGTGACGTCAGCACATTTAGTTTAGTTAGTTTTCAGTCTAGCCGCACGGATTTATGAGTAATAACTTCAAAACTAGCCGTCACGTGGGCAGTTTGAAGGCATCTTACAAGACAGGAAAAGATTGTTCGATCCGTTTCGAACAGCACTTTATGACTCACTGTCCTGTTAGACACCTTCTGACACCGCATTTTTACCCGTTTAAAACACAGCCGAAGTCTGGAATGTGGGATGTCCGTCCCAGCTATCTCTGTGTAATAAGAATCGAGATCTCCTGTCCTGTGGAAACGTCTATATCCAATGATTTTGCTAGTCTACCCTTCATGCTGTCTGTCTGTGTAATTTCTCATGTGAGCAATGAGTTATACTGTAAATCTTGATTCAACTGTTAGAACTTTCTGAAGTATTGAAATCTTCAGTCCACTTATCATTCTGTACGCACAGAAGTGAATAACAGTGGAGCCTCAGTAAGTGATATTCTATCTTAGCCTCTGGGCAGCTGAGAAGAGGTTCTGTGAGGAGCTGAACTTTCCGCCTGAGAAGAGACCGAATTCTTCCCGTCGGTTTCGCCCTAAATTTTTCAGAACACTCCCATCAGTCAACCTCTGCTGACTGACAGGTTGTGAAAACCCTGACGACGGGTTTCTATGCAACCACAAAGGAAAATTTTCAGTTTCTGATAAAGGGTTGAAGATGCCATTGACTTACGTTTTTTCTGGAAAAAACGCGTTAAAATAAGTTTAAAGCTCTATACGAACCAGAAATCCCTGCTGCCTGAACGAGAACAGTGTCCCCTTCTACCAGAACCCAGAACTTTGACCGCCGTCAAAACCCATAATTTAATATTTGATAATTGCCCGCAGGTGACTGAAACTTCAGGATGTGCGCCGCTGCGCTATGTACAAAATGGATCACATTCAGTTCCTTATCGCTTTAGAGTTAGAGTGGAAAACAAGATCAAAGGTTAGGCGAGAGGAGTGGTGTTTTTAGAGAGTTAATTTGGATGAAAGGGCTCTGACAGGACCATCTGGGCCTGGGCTCTCATCTCGGTAATAAAGGCCTTTTGTTCTTTACTAGCGTGGCCCGCTGCACGTAGCAAATCTGCTTCAAGCCCATTCTAACGTGTTCAAAACAATGTATTCTTGTTTGAAGTGCGAATCTGTGCGTGGCGTAACGCCATCCCGGCATTCGTGGTGCCCTTTGATCTGAACGCAGACGGTCTGGACAGCCGCGTCTGGACAGCCGCGTTGTGACCTGCCGCCACGGACACTTTCCTTTTCTGTTGTTCTGATGGAGCCAGGGCAGACTGTTGAAATTCAGCTCTAACTGTGTCCATTCATATTTTTATTAATCAAGGCTACGCTAGTTCTTTTTAAAAGTGTGCAATATTATTGTGGGAAGAGGGAGGCGGAAGTGGTGGTACCGTGGTAGTAGCATGGTGGTAGCGTGGTGGTACCGTGGTAGTAGCATGGTGGTAGCGTGGTAGTAGCGTGGTGGCAGCGTGGAGCAACGTGGCGGCCTCGGCTGGTCACATGGGGAGACGGCGGGAGTGAGGGCAGAATAGCGCAGAGGTGAGTGACAAGAGCAGGGGAGAAACAGAGAAACACAGAGGGAACACACTGAGGGAACTTCAACCCCCTCTCTCTCCCCCCTCCACCATCACATCCCTGCCCCCTGCCTAAAAGACATCGCAACTCGGAGTTAAATGTCACGTCAGGCAAAATTTGCACTGACCTCATTGACCAGTGGCGGAGTGCAACGCCAGGAGGGACATCTGATAAATGTCACAGTGCTGCGTGTGGGGATGCGGGACGTCGGTTTCTAATCTCATGTGTTTTCCGATGTCTGGGATGTCCATGTCAGAGGAAGCTCAGAATCTGTGCTATTTTCATAAATACCCTTAACCTGAACGCTTCTCCTAAAAGCGCAAGAGTAGTTATACTAGAGACCAGAAACTAAATATGGTCTTTGGTTCCTTTCTGTGTTACACTGACAGTCGGAGCTCACTAATTGACGGTTCCAGCACAAATCTCACTCCAGCCATTGTCATTAGCCGCCACTCAAGAGTTACTCCTAGGCCCGAGGCTTCTTTGATTTTTTTTGTTATTCATCCGAGCATGAAATTCCAGCGCCTGGGGTAGGCCCCATGGCTACACGGTACACAGTGCAAGGGCCTGTTCAAGTGTGAGACCAATCTGAGGGACAGCAGTTCATTGGGTTTTTCTGCGTTTCCCACTGCAAGCATTGGGTGAAGTCTTTGCTTGCCCCCTGTGTACCCGACGATCCCCTCGTTAAAACGTTTCTCCACTCTTAAGGGAAACACTTGGGTGATCACTCAGAACCTGTTTCTGCCTTCTTTTGCGGTGTATCGGTTTAAAAATCTTCAAGCCCGGCAGACAGTTTAACACAAGTGGTGGTTGTTGCAGATTTCGCAGTGGGCTGCGTTGTAGAGCTGTGGGATCTTCACAGTGCGGCTCTGAACCCACAATTAAACCACATCTTCTTTCTACGCCTTTAATAAAAGAACGTCTTTAAATTACTTAAATAATTTAGGATTTTTTCTCAGCGTAAGTGGTTGATATGGAGAAGGTCAATTCAATCAGATATTTGGACATCTACAGCGGAATGGGAACTGAAATGTGAATGCGCTGTGAAGTTTAATAAATTAGAGAAGGACAAACAAGTAATGCCTGTAAAAGTTCAGAAATGAAGGGAAATCACTGCCTGGGATCAGCTTTCTCTAAGGAAGTGCTGAGAGAAGAAGGAAGTGATACCCAACTGAAACTGACCTGAGACCAAATGCGGTCTAAAACGCCCTTCCCTGGCGTCAGAAAGTGTCAGAAAGCCCCGGCATTATAGAAACTAAGGACTAGATTAATAACACATACAAACAAAGCATTAAGCACTTTTGGAGTTCTCTCCCTTTGTTTGTCCCTTTGCAAAACCACCCCTCCAAAGTGATAACTGTCCTGTGGTGGCTATGTAACGTATCAGAGCAGTGTGGGAGTAGGTTCAAAGGGCTTTCTGTGCCATCCAACTCCGCTCCTTCTAGCATTGTAAGCGGCTTTTATGCGGCCGCGGAGGACGTGCAGAGGGGCGGAAACCGGTCGAACCCCTGGCCGTTTTCGGAGGCCTCACTGTGAGTGTTTGTGTTGGCTGTCCCCGCAGGGTGTCCATGAGTCCAAAGGCGTGAGCGACGACTACCTAAAACTGGAGTCCCTGATCCAGAAGGTGGTGTCCCCCTACCTGGGCACCCACGGGCTGTTCTCTGATGATGGGACCATCACGCAGTGCTCCTGCGTGCTGGGTAAGACCACCGGACTAAACCGTGGCTCGGCACCCTGTCTCCCCGGGCCCCCCTCTGATGCCCCTCTCCTTCACAGAGAAGCGTCTGCGCCGCTGGTCCAAGCCTGGCGACCCGCCAGCCAAGAACCCAGTTGTGCGCTCCAAGAGTTACAACATCCCCATGCTGACGCCGGTGGTGGAGTACGACACTGAGGTCGGCTCGGTGGGCAGCGTGGGCATCCGCCGTCACTCCGTGTGCGAGATGACCTCCTGCCTGGAAGAGCAGGACTACCCCGACCTGGCCTCGGTCATGGAAGGGGATCCAGGTCCCTCCCCGTCGGGCGGATCCGTGCCGCACTCCCCCTGCATCTTCCCCCAGCACTCCCCAGGACCCTTCCTGGAGGCGGTCGGTGAGCCATCCCCACCCCAACTGGGCAAGGACGCCAGCTGCCCTTCCAGCCCTGAGGCCGCCGTGGAGCAGATCCTGGAGTCCATGGACTCAGACGTAGATGGCATCTTCATCGACTTCCCCCACCACTGCTCTGACTCGGAGGGGTACAGCCGGGACAGCAGCAGGCAGAGCGTGGTCTAGCCGGGTGGGGTCTCTCACCGGGCACTCGGTACGTCTCCCTTTCTACAGCTCTTTATACAAACTTTTTTACTGCTTTGATAATATGATGCATTTTCAATTGTCGTTTTTATTTTTGTCGTCTTCGTCGTTGTGATATTGTTTTCAAATGTTTAGATTCATACATTTCCCATTCCTCGCCCCATTAGTAAAATAACCGCCCCCTGGATCTAGCCAAAGTGATTGTTTGGATCGGGGGCCAATTAGAAACGCACACCGGAAAATTCACGTATTCAACAACCAATCAAAGCCCTTGAGAACTTTGGTAACCTGTGAAAAAGACACGTCACCTAAAATTGGCCTATAAATTGTTGGGGCAACGTCACAACGATGTTATACAGGTGAACCTGTAATCCGTGTGTATTCCAATTTATAGCTTTTCCCTAGATGACCAATTTTGTCCATTGGTGCAAAGTGACTTAAGTTGGGGGTTTTTCCACTTGTGTTTGTATGAAAGATCTCAGATCTGTCTCATAATGCCCACGCTCTGTTTTTTGCTTAGGGGAAATTTAGTCGATCTGATTAGTTTTTTATGAATTACGGCAGAAAAAAATGTTTCGTTACTGTTGTGACAGGATGTTTGTGCTTAGCAGTAGTGGAGAAAGCTCATCTGTTGTTTTCGTGATAAAAAATAGTTGGCAGGACGGCGTAGTGGACTACCAGATGGGTTAGTAGGGTATGACCCATGGTACGAAACAAGAAACCCCCTTTTCTGTATTATAGCTTTCTCCTACCAACTCACCAGTGTGAATAGCAGGACTGGAAATTTCATTTACAAACCATATGTGGATATGTGGATATAAGATTTTTCTGCGGGTCTCTGCTATTATTATGCTACTAAAATGAATTTACTTAGTTGAATTACATCCCAGAACAACATTTCACAGCTCTGTTTAAAACAACACATCACGTTTGGTTAGGCTTGCTAACTGTGGAGGAACGACTACATGGACAATTAGTAGAAGCAACTTAGACATACAGGAATAAATTCTCATATGGAGGTTTTTTGTTTTCTTTCCTCCTTTGACTAGTAAGACTACTAAATGAAGTTTTAAAGCGTCTTTAACCATCTAAATGTGTGCTGCCCTTAGTGTGAAACCTGTGTTAGATGCTACAAAAATTTGCCAAAAATTACAGACATGGCCCTGTCATTTAGACAAACAGTTCTTGGTGGAATATATAATGACAAGTAATTAATGACAATTAACTGAATGTAAATAAATATATGATCAGGCACTCCCCCCGTATACTTTTCTTCTTTATGTCTGTGATTTTTATAAATGTGTTTTATAAAAGGGAGTGAATAATGGCATGCATTTTTCTAAAGAGGTACAGAGATTTTTAACTTAATACTTTTTCAATGACTTTTTCCCCCTCATCTCGCCAATCGTCAGGTGGGATTTTTAGTGATAATGTATATTATTTATATGTAATTTTATATTTAAATTATTAATGAAAATTCTGAATGGCAAATAAAAACTTGTGACTCAAATGATGGCTCTTCTCTACATCTGTGTAGTTTTTTTTTCCATTGGATTTCTTCCTCATTCCACACATGGTCATATTTATTCTGCCCTGTTTGCATCAACACTGTTCCTTGAAATGTATTAAATGGCCTTACTTAGAGTTCCTCCAGAATGGAAGAAGGCTATTGTTTCTGTACCTTTTATTATTTAGTTATTTCCTTCTGCTTTTTAGACACTGGTGTTAGTCACGACTGCTAAAGAACAAAGCATTTGTTTCATACCTACGGTCATACGTTTTAAAATACAATTTTGGCGCATGGGGTTTTCCCCAATTGTAGCCTGTACATGTGCGCCATCTTCTGGTCGCAACATGAACAAAAGTTTTATTGCAGCCATTTTATATGCTCGGAATGCATACACAGTTCATCAATATATAAACACGTCTGAAATATCATTTTTAAAAAGACAGAACCCTTGCTATGCAGACACTAGTTTTGTCTTTTTGTGACAGTTCTCCGGAGAGGAAAACCAAAACCGTTTTTCTTTAAGAATTAAGGCTTATTTTACAAGATTCATTTCAGCATTCATGTTATTCCACTGCTCTTAAAAAAGGGGCTTAAGCCACAAACTCCACAAAAAAAATGTTACCAAAAAATATTTTACATTTATTATACACTGACCCACGTTCAGTTCTCCTGTGCAACGTGGACGTGAACCATTAGAAGCAGATCCAATCAATAGAAGATTACTGGTAAACAACGGATTAATTATGGTCTTAGTAAGCTCCCTTCGATATTATGAAGTTTTTTTTTTGTATTTTTGAAACACTGTCCAATAAAATAATTCGAAATGAAACTATATATTTTATATAATATTTAAGGGAATGTTGAGAGAAAAACATGGACCCAAAAGTGAGACAGTCATAGTAAGTGTTTTTTTGTTTTTTTAATGAAGGTTATTATAATTACAGTATAACAGTGTAACATCGGGGGAGCGGGGGTCATGAGAACTGAAGTACCTCTGGGGTCCAGAGTGCCGCCTGTAGCTTATACACAATAGAGAACAGATCTGAACAATAATTCCAATGTACAATCTCATATAAAAATTTGGAACTGATATAAATAGACCTGCTCACAAAATAACTTTTTAAACCCATAACTCAAATACGTAGACTTTCTTTTAATTAAAGAAGTACAATGCATAGAATATGAATTAAAACCATTAATTTCCTTACCCACCCACTGTTTAGTACTGCAAAAGGTATCTTACACCTACGAAGAACGAGTGACCATCTTTCAATTAAAATTAAAACAAAAAAAAACGACAGGCAAAAGAAGTAACATCAATATCCCGTAAAGCGACTCCATAAAAACCACACAGTTTAAAAGCATGTGACAATACATTCTTTTTCCAGCAAAATGCACTTTGGTCATCCGTACACAAACTGCCACACGCAACTATTACACCAAAAAAAAAAAAAAAGGCTCTTATTCAGAATAACAAGGTTCGACATTGAAACATGTAACATATATGTTTTAAAGTGCACGTTTTCAGGCATGCCCTGCTAAAGTGAACATCCCAGTGTCTTAATACACTTAACTTCTAGGTCTAGCAAGAAAAAAAAAACCTTCAGGCTTGGGTAGAACTAACATTTATTGCTCGGAATACAGTCCGAAAAAAATGTTCTGACAAAGCCACGAGACATTACGTCTAGAGAAAGAGTGCTCAAAGTGCAAGTTGACAGTTTTCTTAATTCTTTATATTTCTAAATTCACCGGTGATTGATTTTTATTCTAGAAGTACCTAGACTGACAACCGAGAGTTTTGCCCATGCGGCCTCACACCGGTTAATCTAGGCGCAAGACGCGGTTTTGTGCCAGAACACACAGAGACAGCGTTCGACTTCAGGCATTCGAGTACTTCGATGGTCACGTTCGCTTTTCTACATTGCTCCAAAACAGCTGCCATTCCGCTGAATTTTGTGTATGTGGGCACACCTAAACTTTGGTGTAACGTTTCTCACACACGCACGCAGGGTAGAACAGTTTTATTTATTTTTGCCCTTTTCATTAAAAAGTGCTGATTACGGTAAGTTTTAAACTCCTACCTCCTGGAGCAGTGCTAAAAATGAACTGAACTACGCCTGTGCTGATAAACTGTTTTGAATCAAGATTTTTGTTCCAATGAGCCTCATCCACTGTTAGCGTTTTATGTGCAGGCATAAAGATGCACACACAGGTACACAAATTGCAGTTTCCCCAGCTCGCCGTTTTATCTCAATGTCATCCTGCAGTTTGTGCACCCCCCCCACCGAGAACGCATGAATGTCGCTAAAATAAGACTAAAAACACTGACAGGGTAAAATAAATATCTGAATTGCACAATTCGAGTGTGTAAAACGTAAGCACTTTGATATGTCTGAGAAACAGCTGCAGTTCATTGTCAGAGAGCCCGTGATCATCCTCAACAGCGCCTCCCTCTGGTTAGAGTGTGCTGAATCCCTTTATGAGGGCCTGCTGCAATGCCAGAACTCCTCGTCACGATTTGATCTTCCACAGCTGTGAATTGAACGTCACTTGAAATTTGTTTCACCAATTTGTAATTCAAACCATAACCAAATTCATCCCATCCACATTTAACCCATGCAGCAGGAGGAGTTCATTTTATCCTTAGGTCTTCTGCCTTGATTCATGTTGTATCGCAGAGCACACAGATACATTGCAAAGACTCACCTTGAGATTGAACCCCAGCAGATCGCTGATGACCCCAGACACAGCAGACAGAATGACCACCTGAGTGATGTTGTAAAGGAGGGGGTTCATGGTTAGGCCATACAGCCTGAAGGGCGTGTCCAGTTCCTGGCGGAGACAGGCGGGTTGGCATTAGTGAGACCAAGAACGGGGCACACCCAGCACCACTCACAGCAGCCTATCCTCCCACACAATTATTGTTACAACCAGAGAGGAAGCACTGCTGGGTCCTGGATTCCTTTGAAACGCGCACGCGCACACGCACACGCACACGCACACACGCAGTGACCTGGGCTACGGCGTACCTTTAGCAGTTTGGTGGCCAGCTTCA